>VFSE01000053.1:0-46169 GCA_010157825.1 Vickermania ingenoplastis | reverse complement strand
GCAACACCCTAGATCTGGCAGATGTGTGAATAGACAATACATCCGAACCCCTGGGGAGGAGAACGGCACGAGACAGAGAGGCAGCAGGAATGAATCTTTGCTAATACGGAGACGTAGAAGATCGTTCGGTCGAAATCCCAACGACATACTGATGGCGAACCGCCCGCGACGGATTCCCCGGCTCCTGCGCTTCTCTTTCCACGTTGGTGACGGACATGGCGAAGCGCTAAGGCCTAGCTTGCACCGCTTCCAGCAGGGGTGGTTGGGGGAGCCGCTCTTTTTCATGACGCCGGAGCGGGAGAGTTCATCTCGCTAGTAACAGCTGGTTTCACAAGCGCGGCACTGAATGCCGTTGCTACTCGTGGTTCGATAGTGTTCCTGCGTCTCCACAGGAATCCCGCGCAGCACTTTGCGCTCTCTTCGCAGCTCGAATATGGGTGGCCCACGTCTTTGCGGATTCGACGTGGCAGCACGGCAGTCGTTTGCGGTGCCCGGGAAGGCTCCTCAAAATGTCCAATGTATCCCGCCAGAATGTACTCCCACTATGAAATCCTTGACCCCATGCGGCATTCAGGAGAGAACCTACTTCATCCAAGAAGCACAACGCCGCACACCTTTCTCGCCTGCTCCACCATTCAAGAATATGGCGAAGTGGAGACGATCGGTGCGATGGGTGCAGCCCGTCGGTGCGATGGGTGCAGATCCCTCTTCCGTTTGAAGCTCGTGCTGTCTTTCGTTTGATAGCCGACGATGGTAATATCTACGAGCTGCTACGGCTCCCTATGGGTTACAAGCTGAGCCCGGAACTCATGCAACTGCTATGCTCTACCTTGGCTGGCCTACCATCCTGCGTGCCTCCCGCACTCCGGGCGCCTGATGATTTGCGCATCGACATTTGGATTGATAACATCCGATTATGCGGAGCAGAAAACAGCGTGTCTACGTGGGGCCGAGTTATCCAGCAGCGGCGTCAGTTGGCATAGGTAACATTCGGGGAAGTTGAACATTTCGCGCAGCTCTATACCTTCATCGGTGTGTTTTTTTTAATCATGTGGAACAGAGCGTTTGTGTCGGGGACAAAGCCCTGGGCAATTTGAAAGGCGCCCCGAAGTGGACTTCAATGACGATCCAAGAAGCCGAAGCCTTTTCTTCCCGCACTTTATACGCCGCTGCTATTCTCAGTGTCAAACTCTTTCGCTATTATCACTTTTATAAGTGTGTCAGGAAAGCGCTGAGCGATCTCAACAGAGGCATCGTCAAAGACTCGGCGTTGCTGTATTGGACCCCTCAGGCTATCGCCGCTGGTACGGACCTGAGAGAGCGCCTTGAGCGGAACACTCCGCGGCTTATCATTCACTCGGCAGCCGATTCGAGACCGTACTCATGACAGATGCTTCCGATATCGGTTGGGGAGCCGTCCTCTTTATGGGCTGCGGAGCGGTACATATTACGAGTAGTCGATGGTTTGAGGAATACGATGATGCATGTTATACGTGGTTCATCCATATATCGCAAAAAAGAAGCTCGTGGTATGCTTTACGGGTTACTGGCGTTTGAGCGGCACTTGCCGCAGCAGTTATCCATCCTGTGTGACAACATAGCGGTGGTGGCCAGTTCCAGAAAGGGATCCTCAAAATGCGAAGGCGTGGCACGCAACTGCGCGATCATCGAGGAGTTTCTTTTTACAGGAGGCATTCAAGCAAAATTCGGTTGGATTCGATCAGAGCATAATGCAGCGGACCTTCCGTCCAGGGGGCACACCATTCCCTCCTACGACCTAGCGAAGTGACAGCGTTGGCGAGGTGGAGACGCAGATCTTTGGGTAAAACCAAGTGGGTGATTTGGCAGGCTCAAACCACCCCCCTTCGCAGGGCGTAGCGGATAAAGGTGTGCAACCTTTCCATCATGTTCCGTAGCTGTAGAGAGGTTTGTAGCGGGTGTGTGGGTTGACACACTGAGATGTTTCCCTCTCATACCAAGATAAATACAATAATTATTTGACAAAACAATAGAGTTCGAATGAACACTGTTTCCAGAGAACGGTCCCTCGCTTATGCATATTGATTGTCCTGCTGCGCCTTAACGGCAAGTGAAGGTTCTTTCTTCTCCGCTCTTGTTCTCTTCTATTCTCGACGAGACACGAAAGTTCAGCAAAGGACTTCGAAAAGAGACCTTTCCGGTTTCAAAGAAAACCGGGAGCTCCAAGGGCGGTTTCTTCAAAAAGCCGAGATCTGGACCTACCACAAACGGAACGGGATAAAAATGAACCGGCGGGCTCGACACGTCGACCTTCACCTCTCTTCTGCCGCAGCCAACAGCGGTCTCTTTGGTCCCGGGAGGTCCTCAGCGATACACTCAGGGGATCCCTCCGTCCGAGCAGCAGCAGTGGCGAGACGAAGGGATGAGGCCGTTGAGGGCATGATGCGACGTCGCAGCGGAGACAAGGAAATACGATGACTCGGGGCTGCTCAGAAAGCGACGGGGGCATTTGCAGCGGGGAGCCGCTGCTTTGCTCCACTGGATGGTCCCCCTTCCTCCGGCGTCGGATGTCCGCCGTTTCCTCCGGCCAGACACACGTGCAACAAAAACGGAATAGAGGTGAAACGAACCGGGAGGACGACGGAATAGAACACCTTCAATGTCAGCAGCAAAAAAAAAAGGGAGCACAACTGCCATCGTCAGGCACAAATGAAACAACGAATAGAGTAATTATCGAAATGCTTTTCTTTTTTTTTGAGAGGGGATCTTGTGCTGTGTCTGTGCACACTGGTGTGTTGTGTTGTGCCGCCTCCATCCGGTGGAGGAATGGTCCAACCAGCCAGGGGTCGAAATACGATACGATTGGCACGTCACGCCTAGCGGACGAGCACTGGTGGGATATTGCAGCGCACGGGGCATGCGGTACTCACAAACCCACGTGCATCGCCCGCAACAACAACTAAATGCAATGAAGCATATTTCTCGCCCGGATGATGCGGATAACTCCATCGCATACAGTTACGGCACTGCGTTTTGTTTGGAAATCAACAGCACATCTATAAAGCAATCATCGATCCGCTTGTGAACGGAGTCTTCACACACGCCTGTCTCCCGAGATGTGTGCGATAAAAGGACCCGACAATAATGTGTAGAAATTATGTATATGCGCAGCTGCCAACTATCACTCGCGTGAGAACACAACACAACGACACACCGGATGGCTAGTTTCAGCCATGGCAAATGTCTCACCAGCTGATGCCAATACAGTTGAGGAGGTGTGGAGATGTGTACGTGCCGAAACAAAGTCCATAAGCTCAACCGAATCACGGGGCACGCGCGAGCGAAGACAAAGCAACACCATGGTGCCCCCCCCCCCCGCCGCAGGGATGCTGGCTGCATCGGCATCGTGTGGGCGTACCGCTCCGTCCATGTCTGGCACCTCGCTGCCCCATCTGCTCTGCGAGTACAGCGGAATAGTAGCCGGAAGTACCATCGCCCGAAAGAGGTGGAACACGCAACAGCACTCGGCAGGGATCGCTGCGGCAGAAAGGTGGCGCGGGAATGCGAGACTGAGTGCACCGGAGGGGCGGCGGTCTCGTCGTGTCGGCGCATCGGTGGTGGGATACCGTTCGAACCATCTGTCCAGCTAGCCACGGTGGTGAGTACGCGGTCCTCCTGCAAGGATGCACCTGGTGCGGACCCACCAGAGAGGAGGCTGCGGAGCTTCCCTTCCGTTTCCCCAGCCGTGTTGATCAGACACAAACCGAGCAGGGCAAAGGGTTGCGCTCGGCATCACCGCACACAAGGAGTATCCGACACGGTGCAGACAGCAGCTAATGTGCCTCTACACACCACTCTGGCGGAGGCGCCGGGCTGCCTGGAGGCAAACAACGTGCCAACATGTCTTTCCAACGAGGTCCATTTCATAAGTACTAATCGCCTCACACGTGCCGCACTAGAGGAGACATGTGGAGGTCCAAGCTGCTGAAGGGATACCGGGTGTGTGGTGGTGCTGATCGGCATCGTCCACACTCGCCTGGTGAAGAGTCTCGGCACGCCGGGCGAAGGAGGCTGCTCGGCAGCCCCTTGATGATCTCTTCTGCTAGTTGATTGGAACAGCCAGGCGTACTTCCTGCTGGCGAGCGGCACGCCCTCACAAGATGTATATACTGAGAAGTAGTTAAATAGTCAATTTAGGCGCTGACACGCAGACGAGAGGGCAGCAGAACAGCCATAGACTACTCTCGCTACTCCCAGAAAGCATAAGAATGGGTTGAGAAAGTTTCTCCGTGGTACGCACTCATCCTATACTGGATAATAGTTGGGAAAAAATAGAAGAAGAGTGAGAGTAGAAGAGTAGAGCATATCACGCACACACAGATAGAGATAGAGATGCAGATGGATACAGAGGGCCCCGCGCTGGGATGTGCTGTGTCATCTGCTTGAGGGATAGGCAGAGGAGTGAGGTATGCGGCACAGCCGGCAGTATAAACATCGTACAAGTAACCACGCGTACGCACGTTATAATAGTAATGAACGAAAGAAAAGGATTCTACAGTAAACATAAATCCGGATAACCTGCAATCGGCCGTCTAGAAATTTAGCACCAGGTCGGCGGCATCTGAATCAAGTTCAGTCTTTTCAGTCTTTTTCTTTTTTAATTTCTGGTTTTTTATATATTTTCTGGATTTTCTCGTTTTTTTCTTTTTTAATTTCTGTTGGGCTTTTTCTTCTAATTGTTGATGTTTTTGCATTTCCTTCTTTTCCAGTTCCTTAATTTCTTTTTCTATTTTTTTAACATCCGTATCATCCATCCTCAGTTTTGTTCCAGTGCTCATATTGCAGCTTTCCCAGTCGCACACATTCCGAGTCCAGTGGGAGAACACGATTCCAACAGTGACTGTGGTGAATCCCGGCTCCGGAGGGCGCGAGACGTAGCCCTTTGCCTGCTCCAGTGCCGTGGCGGCGGTATGTTGTGTAGAGAGCTCCTTCACTTTCAGCTCAAAGATGTACTTGTACCTCCCCGCCTCTACCTCCAAATCCACCCTTCCAGTGCTCAGACTATGCTCTGCTATGACTCTCGCGCCACCTGCCCAAAATAGCACTTGGAGGTACCCCCGAAACCGATCTTCTCTCCATGCATTACGGGGTCTATGATCCTCAGCGGCCATCTTACGCTCTTCCTCGGTGTACTGCCCCGAGGGCTGCGGGTCCAAGTGAAAGATGCTCACAATGATGGACATGATATCTTTCACTTTGCCTTCACGCAGAGCAGAAAGGACCTTTTCCGCCCTCTCCTTCGCCTCTCTCTCGCTTAGGCGTTTCCACGCCATAATGCACAGCAGAGCGAAGGCATGTTTCACTTCGCCGTTGGGCAGCTGCAGGAGTATCTTTTCGTCTGCCTTGGCAATGGTCAGGTACCCCGACTGAAGGAGGGCCGCCATGTGATCCTCGCGAGCATCACCACAAAGCACGGTAGCCGTCAGCACGCCTTTCGTGCACCATGCTTGTCTCTCCACTTCCTGCACTTCCTGTCGCTCGGCATCGCTCAGACTTCGGATGAGCTCACTGGAGTAACCATCGAAGCTTTGAGCCCAGTAGTGGTCCAATTGTTTGTTCATAAAGGCGCTCACGAGGCCAAAGGGGTTGTAGCAGCTCGTCTCGCAGTCCAAAGAGAAGTGGTACCCGTTGTACATCTCCTTCATCTCCTTCACCACCTTCTCTTTCTCGGCATTCTGCTGCTCTGCTGTCAGCCCCGCCCAGCACTCCTCCACTGCCGTCGAGGAATCCGCCGCACAGCACCGCTTCGCCGCCATCTCTGCCACCTCCGAGCGGAAGTTGGCAAGGATCTCCTCCAGCGTAAACCCGCACGCCCCCGACAGCGCCGGGTGGTACGACACGTCCACCACGTGGTTAGCGCCGGCGGTGCCGCCAATCTCGGCTCGCAGAATGCCCGTAATGAAGGCGGCGTGGAGGTATGTCTTCTGCACCTTGAGCACGCCAAATAACTTCCGGTACACCGTGAATATCGCCTTCCTCTCCTTTGCATCATCACTGAAACTCGGAAAGTCTAGCGCCGGTGCGTGGTACTCGTCGATGAGCACCACGGGCAGCGGCCTCTTCTCCTTTCTGCATTTCTTGGCTATTTGAAAAATAATACGGCGGAACTGCCCAGCGACATCAGGGTCCTTCTCGTCAAACTCCACATTCAGCGTATCCGCAGTCTCTTCCAGCACCTTCCGCAGGCCGGACTCCATCTTATCCACCGAGGCTCCTGAGACAGTCCCCAGGTCGAGGTAGATGACCGGGTGCTGGGCCCAGCGGTCCTTCGCTGGCTTCGTCTCCTCCAGCCTCGCCGCCTCCAAACCCGCAAAGAGGTCCTTCTTCCCCTCGTAGTACGCCTTCAGCGTCCTGAGAAGCATCGACTTCCCAAACCGGCGCGGGCGAATGAAGAGGAGGTGCTTCTCCTTGACAACTTTCGAATGGGCAATGTTCCACACGAATTCCGTCTTGTCCACGTATAAGCAGTTGGTCTTTCGGATCGTTTCGAAGTCGGCCTCATCGGAGCAAATATCTTTATCCTGTGGCACTGACGGTGTCTCAGGAGGCACGGAGGGTTTTCTTTTCTTACCGCTGAAGGAGGAGGACGACCAGCGCGGCGTCGAGGCCACGCTGAGCGCACCGCTGCGGCACAGTGGCGCACAGCGGCAGCGACGCAGCAGCGCAGACGTCGCAGCGGCAGCGATGGCCGTTGTCCGGTGCAGCGGAGGCCGCAGCATGAGGTGGCGGAGATTGCAAAAATGGAACATAAAGTTAATAGTCTTAGTCTTGAGGAAACGTAAACAAAAGAAGAACAACGAGAAAGAAGAAAGGAGATGTGTCGATTGCAAATAAAACGATTATAGAGGAAAAAAAGTGTCAAGAACAAAAAAACATTTAATCAAGTAGAGATATTAAAATATTAGAAGTTAATTTATTAAAGGTAGAAACAAACGCTCGAACAGAAGAAAGCCCTTTCGCTGCTCTCGTTGGCAATGTCTTGGCGCGCAGCAGTCTGGATGACTTGGGTACAACACTTTCCACTACGCGCGCAGTGCGGATCAAGCAAGGTCTGCGCAGATGCGCCGCCTCTGGCTCCACCCCTTTACCCCACTCCGGACTCCACCACGAGGAGGTCCCTGACCACCCGCTCGGCAGGTCTCTTCGGTCCCAAGAGCTCCCCTGCGCACTGCTACGTGGAATGTTCGGCACCAGGCGATGGCCAGAGAAGGAATAATATCATTTAAATCGAGGAAGTGGCGATACCTGATACCCAAAAATTGTAGAATAAGATTGAAATGTGTCTGTTCTCCCAGAGTCCGAAGAGGTCGACGATTAGTATCACTAAGCGAAGAGTATAAATAGCCCCCTAATGTTTTGAGTGGCTAACTTGTTTGATTCGTGGAAAAAAAAAAACACTTACGTGCTATACTACCCCTGAACAAAACTGGTGCCATTGAAACTGAATTCAAAAAATAATGATAATAAGCGTAGGAATAACATATATATATGCTGTGAACTGGCACTTAACTATCCTGTTAGTTTCATATTGGAAGCTTGCGAGAGGAATAAAAATAAGAACGAACAGAAGAAATAATGAAATGATAATGATAAAAAAAGTATGGGTAACTGTAGCGGGCACGCTAGAGTTATCCATACAATCTGTCACGATGATACTTCATGGAAACAAAGCTATGTGCGTGAGACAAATGTTTATTTTTCCGGATTTCTTCTTTCTGATTGACAGTACAGCAAGGCATCGTGTTCTTCGATACTTTTGCTGCTAAGCTTTTGCTTTTTGTAGTTTATATATTTTTTTGTTTTTCAAGATGCGGGTTAGAAGAAAACGATGCCGCTCCAATTCCACTCCGGTTGGCGGAGTGATGGAGAACAGTGGAGCCCATTTCGATATAAACGGGCTTCGTAAAAAGTGGAAAGAACTGGGCGATGCCACTGCCCAGGTGGCTCCAGTGGAGGATCGATTTACCGTTTCAGTGGTCGTTGATGCTCAAACACGATGCGTCAAATGCGAGCTGTTTGCCCCGGGTATCCTGTGGATCTACACCCCTAGCCCGCAGAAATGGGAGGAGTACTTCTCACCCGCTATTACGTCCGTTCGGATGGAGGACTCGTCGCTGCACGAGAAGGTCCTGCAGGCCTTGTCTACGCCGGTGCGGGATCCATTGTGCGACGACTCCGCTGACACGTCGGAGGCGGACTCTGTGGTAGAGGCGGCGCAAGAGCTCCTCCATGTCGAGACATCCCAAGGCCTTTCAGAAGCACCTTTGGCGGCCGTGGAGGCGCGCCTGACCACAAAAATTGAGAGCCAGATGGAGCAGCTGACGCAGACGATTATCGCACGCCTCTCTCCTGCAACGGCGCCACCTTCGGCCACCTCCGTGGAGCCGGTTCCACCGGGTATTGCCGCAAAACAGGTCGGGAAAGAGGCCGGCCTCTTCCCTGACTTTCCGGTGGTGGACATCGCCGCCTGGAAAGGGCTCTTGGAGCCGGCGTCGGCTAGAGGGCGTCGCGCGATCTTACGCGATGGCCTGATGGAGGATGCGGCGGACGCCACCGATGGGCCCCTCCTCAATGATCTTTTCGTAGACTTGTTGGGACTCGTTGAGGGAGCCGCGAGGACCAATTGGGTTGCTCTTGAGTGCAGCCTGTTCGTGCGAGTGCTGCAGCGTTTCGCTGCAAAAATATTTTTCCTGTCGAGCAGAGCCCTTCGGGGTTCTTCGGGCAAGATGCTCGACTACATTAACTACCTTCGCGATAAGAACGTTTTCGCGGCCCTTCGACGTTTCGCGACAAAACGAATGATTTTGTTCAAAATCACAAGAAATCGGAAGGTGCTCGAGGAAGATGTCACAGCTGCGGGAAGCCAGGGCACATCCTGCGGTTTTGCCCGGAAAAATCGATGGCGGCGTCAAAAAAAGGGAAAGAGAAGCGCCAGCCGACCACCTCTCCGTGAACGTCCGAGATGGACGTGTCTTGGTTCCCCCAGCTGGCAGCCCCGACGGTGTCGTTGGTTCCGGGTGGTCTATTTTCGCGATATAAAACGCAAAAGTGCAATAGATCGTATTTTTCTACAACCCACTAACATAGAAAAGGAAACCCTTTGCTTTTTTGAAAACAGCAAAGGAGATAAATTTGAGGATGGTGATAACGCTCTTCTCTCATGCGACCATGTTTCTATAGAGGCGAATGCGGCTTCCTCAGAGGAGGGGGCTCCAACTCCGCTCGGTATGTGTTCAGGATCCCATCACGGACAAGACGACAGAGAAACCTCTTTTCTTGTCGGACAACCCATTCATCCAACTTCGAGGCCCTGGAAACCGAGATCATGAAAGTAATCCAGTACCGGTATACTCCAAACACGTGGGTGCAGCGACGATCGATCCTGAAGGGTTACTTGATGTTCTGCCAGAAGGGGGGATGCCCGCTAGCGCCCGACACGATCACGGCCTACATCATGGAGAGAAGGAAAACGGTGACAGACCGCTCCGCAGTGCAATACATGAAGACTCTCCTATCACTCATGACGGGCGCCGAACCTCGACACATCACGGTGCTGAGGGCCCTGCAGAGGTTGAGCGCTGCGGAACCTGTGAAACAGGCAATTGGAATTACCCCGGTCGACATGATGCGACTCATCGCGATGGCCCCAGATTGGCAGACTCGAATTGTTTTACGTCTGGCGTGGATGACAGCCAGCCGATGGGCCGAGGTGGCAGCATTGACAAAGGAGTGTTTCCGTCAACTAGACGACAAGGTGCTTCGACTGGATTGGGGGACGCATCCGAAGACGTCAAAGGAGCAGCCGAATCGGTCCTTTCGGTTCACCATGATCTCGGAAAGGTTCTCAAACCGCCTTCGGAAGCTTCTGCGCGGTTTGGAACCGGGGCAGCCCTGACGGCACTTTCAGGTGCTCAGCTTCGTCGGATGATGTCAAGGCTGGGAACCGGACCAGACATCCGAGGCAACCAGCGGGCCTTTTCGGCGCACAGCATCAAGCGTGGAGCACTGCAGGCTGCCGCCGTACTATGCGACGAGCTAAACCTAGATCCAAGATCCGTGGTGCTGTTGGCAAAACATGCGGATATGATGGCCATTCCTCCGAGCACCATTCGCTATCTACAAGAGTATTCGGTGCACCTTACTCACATGGACAGGATAACGGAGCTCCTTGCCAACATGCTGGTGAAGTAGTCCATTCGGACATTCTGTGGTATCCGACGGAGCGGCGCACCCCCCTTCTCGGGTCACACTTTCACGCGACGCGCCGTATCGAGCCGTATGGCCACCTCTTTGGAGGATTTTTTGTTACCGTTACAAAAACTGGATGTTTCACCCATGAACGTTTGGTTTCTGAGAAACCGCATGAATGAATCTTCAAAAAAACGTTTCGATCATTTATGGTCGCTGATTTTCCAGAGTCCCGCTTCACCGGGGGGCACCTTGTGCGCGTAAGTTACGGAAGGAAGACGCTGAGGATCTATTAGGGTGTGGGATTATTCGCGCGGCAGACGATACTCCCACGAGAGCTTGAGTGAACCCTTTTAGTGTTGTCGAAGACAAGTCCTCTGGGAAGCGTAGGCGTTTCATCGCATGGCCGAAGTCCAAGAATAAGGGAGAGGATTATGTTCCGGACGTGCCGCTTAGGCACGTGTCCTCTTACTTGGACAACGTACGCCTTCAAGGTGCAGGTCTCTTCGACTTAAAGCTTCTTTCTATCAGATATCCCTGGATCCAGCGGCACGCGCCTGCTTTCGGATGATGGGTGAGGATGGAAAGGTCTATGAGCTGCTGAGGTTACCCATGGGATACCGGGTCAGTCCGGAGCTGATGCAACTCCTTTGCTCCGCATTAGCGGGCGTGCCGTCGGTGGTGCGGTCGATTTTCCAGGCGCCCCGATCGCTCCACATTGATGTCTGGATCGACAACATCCGGATAAGTGGGGATGAGCAGCATGTCCGGCAATGGGGTGGACAGATGGAGAGTGTAGCAGCCGAGGCGAACGTGACGTTTGGGGAAGCCGTACGGTGGAGTTCCATTTATACATTTATCGGGGTAACTTTCGACCATAGACACCAACAAGTTTGTATAGGCGAAAAGGCACTACGGCATCTCCGAGAGACTCCGTCTTGGGACGACATGCGCGTAATCGATCTCGAAGTGTTCGCCTCGAGAACCTTATTTGCCGCCACCATATTAGGTATTTATTTATACGAATATTATATATTTTTTTAAATTTGTTAGGAAAACATTGAGTAGGTTGAATCGAGGGTGTTGCCTTGCCACCGACAAGGTCAAGGTGTTGAACGCTCCTCGTCGTTTAAGAGAATCCCTGAAACAGGTCTTGACGACGAATACGCCGCGGCTCATTACGGCAGCCCCGTCCTCATACCCCACCACGTTGGTAACGGATGCATCGAACAGAGGCTGGGGTGCGGTATTATTTCACGAGGACGGTTCAGTATTGCTGGCTGGAAAGGCCTGGTTCAATAAGAGACATAGCAATGTGCATAGCTGGTTTGACGATATTCACATTTCCCAGAAAGAAGCTCGTGCTATTCTTTATGGGCTTTACGCCTTCGAGAATATTTTGCCAAAAGTCCTCTTGATTTGTCGCGACAATACTGCTGTATACTGTAGCGCTAGGAAAGGATCCACCAAATGCCAAGGAATGGCAGAGAACTTGTTGAGGGTGCAGTATTTCTTAACCTCTCGAGGTATTCAGGCTCGTTTCTCCTATATCCAAACTGACCACAATGCGTACCTTCCATCCCGCGGCCGGCTTATTCCCCCTTGCGATGTGGCGAAGTGGGAGCAATGGCGAAGTGGAGACCCGGATCCTTGGAAAAAATGAATGTTTTCCAAGTTTGGGTGGTTTGGCCAGCAAACCCACCCCTTCGCGAAGCTATCGAAGCCGTGCTGTTTTCTTGTTGTCAGTTTTGATATTTATTATTTGCCTGTACTCTCTTTTATTATTTTATACAAATTGCTTCGTGCGGAAGGTTTTTTAGCCATCGCGGTATACCTAGGTATGCTTAGCGTTGGTGAGGTTCCTGCCAAAGGTTGCAATAATCAACAAACAAATATCCGATAGAGTCGAACGCTTTACTTTGTTGCCGATGGGTATATTCTCGCCATCGTATCTGATTACCTTGTTTTTACGTGTCATGAAAATGCAATTGTTTGCTTCGTCTCCTTCGTTGCTTCCTTTTTATTCTGCCTATAGGGTGGGGACTTTTACACACTCTTTTTCCTACAGAAGTCGATCCGAGACAAGAAAGGAGGACGGCAAAGAGGCACAGCAATTAGGCACCAGTGAGAGGCGGCGCATCGACATGAATGCCTCCCTGCCCATCCCATCCAACTTCTACTCTTCTCACCCAAAGATTTGCCTCTACATCATAAGAACCGACTTCTGCTGAATCATTTCTACCGTAAACCTTTTCTACGTTTATTGGGGTCGATCCTCTTTTTTTTCTTTTTTTTTTTCGTCGAGGATTGAATCCGCTGCTCAATCAAAGTTTTCGATGCATTGACTTGTTTCTTCTCCATGCTCTCGATCCGGGAGCCGGGGCCCTCGCTGATCCAGTCACTGATGTTCTTGAGCCACTTGCTGAACACAATCCCAACAAAGATCTTCGGCTTCCCCAAACTTGTTCGTTCCGCTGCATACTTCTTGGTCTGCTCCAGCGCACTATCCCTCTTCCCACCCGACTCTCGCACCTTCAATTCGAGGATGTACTCGTACGTCGCAGTCCATATCTGCACATCCATTCTTCCGGCGCTGGCATGCATCTCTCGAAAGCAGGAGAGATGTGCGATGAGAAGGTAGTGCGCCAAGTAGTCCTGGAAACGACCTTCGTCCCACAAGGCTGCTCTCTTTCGGTGGTCCGTAGAGCGTGCCCACGTGTACGGTTCTCGGTGGAAATGCTCCCGGAGCTCTCTCATCATTGCAGGCACATTCCCATCCTCTACAGCAGTACGAAGCGGTGCGTAACTCTCTCCCACCGCACTTTCATCCGTATTCGTTCTCATGCACTCTATTAACATATGCAATGCCTGCCGGACTTCTAGATTCGCTACCCGCAGCACTGTCCTACCGCACTCCTTTCGTGCAATGGTCAAGTACCCGCTCTGATGCAGGAAGTTCACTACGCGTCCATGTTGTCCACCCACGCCCAGAACAGCAACATTAAAATCTGTAACGTCATTGAATTGGCCGCCTCCGAACAGCACCGAGTCGACCCACCACCTCTTGCATTGCTTCAGGTGTGCCAGAGTAGAGCCATCATCGCTTTGAGCCCAGTAGCATTTGCATTCTTTATCATGAAAGGCACGCACGAGGCCATAGGGGTTGTAGCAGCTCGTCTCGCAGTCCAAAGAGAAGTGATATCCGTGGTACATCTCCTTCATCTCCTTCACCACCTTCTCTTTCTCAGCCTTCTGCTGCTCTGCTGTCAGCCCCCGCCCAGCACTCCTCCACTGCCGTCGAGGAATCCGCCGCACAGCACCGCTTCGCCGCCATCTCTGCCACCTCCGAGCGGAAGTTGGCAAGGATCTCCTCCAGCGTAAACCCGCACGCCCCCGACAGCGCCGGGTGATGCGTCACGTCCACCACGTGGTTCGCGCCGGTGGTGCCGCCAATCTCGGCTCGCAGAATGCCCGTAATGAAGGCGGCGTGGAGGTATGTCTTCTGCACCTTGAGCACGCCGAAGAAATCGCGGTACACCGTGAACATCGCCTCCCTTTTCTCCGCATCTTTCGGAAATTTCTGCGCCGGTGCGTGGTACTCGTCGATGAGCACCACGGGCAGCGGCCTCTTCTCCTTTCTGCATTTCTTGGCTATTTGAAAAATAATACGGCGGAACTGCCCAGCGACATCAGGGTCCTTCTCGTCAAACTCCACATTCAGCGTATCCGCAGTCTCTTCCAGCACCTTCCGCAGGCCGGACTCCATCTTATCCACCGAGGCTCCTGAGACAGTCCCCAGGTCGAGGTAGATGACCGGGTGCTGGGCCCAGCGGTCCTTCGCTGGCTTCGTCTCCTCCAGCCTCGCCGCCTCCAAACCCGCAAAGAGGTCCTTCTTCCCCTCGTAGTACGCCTTCAGCGTCCTGAGAAGCATCGACTTCCCAAACCGGCGCGGGCGAATGAAGAGGAGGTGCTTCTCCTTGACAACTTTCGAATGGGCAATGTTCCACACGAATTCCGTCTTGTCCACGTATAAGCAGTTGGTCTTTCGGATCGTTTCGAAGTCGGCCTCATCGGAGCAAATATCTTTATCCTGTGGCACTGACGGTGTCTCAGGAGGCACGGAGGTTTTCTTTTCTTACCGCTGAAGGAGGAGGACGACCAGCGCGGCGTCGAGGCCACGCTGAGCGCACCGCTGCGGCACAGTGGCGCACAGCGGCAGCGACGCAGCAGCGCAGACGTCGCAGCGGCAGCGATGGCCGTTGTCCGGTGCAGCGGAGGCCGCAGCATGAGGTGGCGGAGATTGCAAAAATGGAACATAAAGTTAATAGTCTTAGTCTTGAGGAAACGTAAACAAAAGAAGAACAACGAGAAAGAAGAAAGGAGATGTGTCGATTGCAAATAAAACGATTATAGAGGAAAAAAAGTGTCAAGAACAAAAAAACATTTAATCAAGTAGAGATATTAAAATATTAGAAGTTAATTTATTAAAGGTAGAAACAAACGCTCGAACAGAAGAAAGCCCTTTCGCTGCTCTCGTTGGCAATGTCTTGGCGCGCAGCAGTCTGGATGACTTGGGTACAACACTTTCCACTACGCGCGCAGTGCGGATCAAGCAAGGTCTGCGCAGATGCGCCGCCTCTGGCTCCACCCCTTTACCCCACTCCGGACTCCACCACGAGGAGGTCCCCTGACCACCCGCTCGGCAGGTCTCTTCGGTCCCAAGAGCTCCCCTGCGCACTGCTACGTGGAATGTTCGGCACCAGGCGATGGCCAGAGAAGGAATAATATCATTTAAATCGAGGAAGTGGCGATACCTGATACCCAAAAATTGTAGAATAAGATTGAAATGTGTCTGTTCTCCCAGAGTCCGAAGAGGTCGACGATTAGTATCACTAAGCGAAGAGTATAAATAGCCCCCTAATGTTTTGAGTGGCTAACTTGTTTGATTCGTGGAAAAAAAAAAACTTACGTGCTATACTACCCCTGAACAAAACTGGTGCCATTGAAACTGAATTCAAAAAATAATGATAATAAGCGTAGGAATAACATATATATATGCTGTGAACTGGCACTTAACTATCCTGTTAGTTTCATATTGGAAGCTTGCGAGAGGAATAAAAATAAGAACGAACAGAAGAAATAATGAAATGATAATGATAAAAAAAGTATGGGTAACTGTAGCGGTCACGCTAGAGTTATCCATACAATCTGTCACGATGATACTTCATGGAAACAAAGCTATGTGCGTGAGACAAATGTTTATTTTTCCGGATTTCTTCTTTCTGATTGACAGTACAGCAAGGCATCGTGTTCTTCGATACTTTTGCTGCTAAGCTTTTGTAGTTTATATATTTTTTTGTTTTTCAAGATGCGGGTTAGAAGAAAACGATGCCGCTCCAATTCCACTCCGGTTGGCGGAGTGATGGAGAACAGTGGAGCCCATTTCGATATAAACGGGCTTCGTAAAAAGTGGAAAGAACTGGGCGATGCCACTGCCCAGGTGGCTCCAGTGGAGGATCGATTTACCGTTTCAGTGGTCGTTGATGCTCAAACACGATGCGTCAAATGCGAGCTGTTTGCCCCGGGTATCCTGTGGATCTACACCCCTAGCCCGCAGAAATGGGAGGAGTACTTCTCACCCGCTATTACGTCCGTTCGGATGGAGGACTCGTCGCTGCACGAGAAGGTCCTGCAGGCCTTGTCTACGCCGGTGCGGGATCCATTGTGCGACGACTCCGCTGACACGTCGGAGGCGGACTCTGTGGTAGAGGCGGCGCAAGAGCTCCTCTATGTCGAGACATCCCAAGGCCTTTCAGAAGCATCTCTGGCGGCTGTGGAGGCGCGCCTGACCACAAAAATTGAGAGCCAGATGGAGCAGCTGACGCAGACGATTATCGCACGCCTCTCTCCTGCAACGGCGCCACCTTCGGCCACCTCCGTGGAGCCGGTTCTGCCGGGTATTGCCGCAAAACAGGTCGGGAAAGAGGCCGGCCTCTTCCCTGACTTTCCGGTGGTGAACATCGCCGCCTGGAAAGGGCTCTTGGAGCCGGCGTCGGCTAGAGGGCGTCGCGCGATCTTACGCGATGGCCTGATGGAGGATGCGGCGGACGCCACCGATGGGCCCCTCCTCAATGATCTTTTCGTAGACTTGTTGGGACTCGTTGAGGGAGCCGCGAGGACCAATTGGGTTGCTCTTGAGTGCAGCCTGTTCGTGCGAGTGCTGCAGCGTTTCGCTGCAAAAAATATTTTTCCTGTCGAGCAGAGCCCTTCGGGGTTCTTCGGGCAAGATGCTCGACTACATTAACTACCTTCGCGATAAGAACGTTTTCGCGGCCCCTTCGACGTTTCGCGACAAAACGAATGATTTTGTTCAAAATCACAAGAAATCGGAAGGTGCTCGAGGAAGATGTCACAGCTGCGGGAAGCCAGGGCACATCCTGCGGTTTTGCCCGGAAAAATCGATGGCGGCGTCAAAAAAAGGGAAAGAGAAGCGCCAGCCGACCACCTCTCCGTGAACGTCCGAGATGGACGTGTCTTGGTTCCCCCAGCTGGCAGCCCCGACGGTGTCGTTGGTTCCGGGTGGTCTATTTTCGCGATATAAAACGCAAAAGTGCAATAGATCGTATTTTTCTACAACCCACTAACATAGAAAAGGAAACCCTTTGCTTTTTTGAAAACAGCAAAGGAGATAAATTTGAGGATGGTGATAACGCTCTTCTCTCATGCGACCATGTTTCTATAGAGGCGAATGCGGCTTCCTCAGAGGAGGGGGGCTCCAACTCCGCTCGGTATGTGTTCAGGATCCCATCACGGACAAGACGACAGAGAAACCTCTTTTCTTGTCGGACAACCCATTCATCCAACTTCGAGGCCCTGGAAACCGAGATCATGAAAGTAATCCAGTACCGGTATACTCCAAACACGTGGGTGCAGCGACGATCGATCCTGAAGGGTTACTTGATGTTCTGCCAGAAGGGGGGATGCCCGCTAGCGCCCGACACGATCACGGCCTACATCATGGAGAGAAGGAAAACGGTGACAGACCGCTCCGCAGTGCAATACATGAAGACTCTCCTATCACTCATGACGGGCGCCGAACCTCGACACATCACGGTGCTGAGGGCCCTGCAGAGGTTGAGCGCTGCGGAACCTGTGAAACAGGCAATTGGAATTACCCGGTCGACATGATGCGACTCATCGCGATGGCCCCAGATTGGCAGACTCGAATTGTTTTACGTCTGGCGTGGATGACAGCCAGCCGATGGGCCGAGGTGGCAGCATTGACAAAGGAGTGTTTCCGTCAACTAGACGACAAGGTGCTTCGACTGGATTGGGGGACGCATCCGAAGACGTCAAAGGAGCAGCCGAATCGGTCCTTTCGGTTCACCATGATCTCGGAAAGGTTCTCAAACCGCCTTCGGAAGCTTCTGCGCGGTTTGGAACCGGGGCAGCCCCTGACGGCACTTTCAGGTGCTCAGCTTCGTCGGATGATGTCAAGGCTGGGAACCGGACCAGACATCCGAGGCAACCAGCGGGCCTTTTCGGCGCACAGCATCAAGCGTGGAGCACTGCAGGCTGCCGCCGTACTATGCGACGAGCTAAACCTAGATCCAAGATCCGTGGTGCTGTTGGCAAAACATGCGGATATGATGGCCATTCCTCCGAGCACCATTCGCTATCTACAAGAGTATTCGGTGCACCTTACTCACATGGACAGGATAACGGAGCTCCTTGCCAACATGCTGGTGAAGTAGTCCATTCGGACATTCTGTGGTATCCGACGGAGCGGCGCACCCCCTTCTCGGGCCACACTTTCACGCGACGCGCCGTATCGAGCCGTATGGCCACCTCTTTGGAGGATTTTTTGTTACCGTTACAAAAATTGGATGTTTCTCCCATGAACGTTTGGTTTCTGAGAAACCGCATGAATGAATCTTCAAAAAAACGTTTCGATCATTTATGGTCGCTGATTTTCCAGAGTCCCGCTTCACCGGGGGCACCTTGTGCGCGTAAGTTACGGAAGGAAGACGCTGAGGATCTATTAGGGTGTGGGATTATTCGCGCGGCAGACGATACTCCCACGAGCTTGAGTGAACCCTTTTAGTGTTGTCGAAGACAAGTCCTCTGGGAAGCGTAGGCGTTTCATCGCATGGCCGAAGTCCAAGAATAAGGGAGAGGATTATGTTCCGGACGTGCCGCTTAGGCACGTGTCCTCTTACTTGGACAACGTACGCCTTCAAGGTGCAGGTCTCTTCGACTTAAAGCTTCTTTCTATCAGATATCCCTGGATCCAGCGGCACGCGCCTGCTTTCGGATGATGGGTGAGGATGGAAAGGTCTATGAGCTGCTGAGGTTACCCATGGGATACCGGGTCAGTCCGGAGCTGATGCAACTCCTTTGCTCCGCATTAGCGGGCGTGCCGTCGGTGGTGCGGTCGATTTTCCAGGCGCCCCGATCGCTCCACATTGATGTCTGGATCGACAACATCCGGATAAGTGGGGATGAGCAGCATGTCCGGCAATGGGGTGGACAGATGGAGAGTGTAGCAGCCGAGGCGAACGTGACGTTTGGGGAAGCCGTACGGTGGAGTTCCATTTATACATTTATCGGGGTAACTTTCGACCATAGACACCAACAAGTTTGTATAGGCGAAAAGGCACTACGGCATCTCCGCGAGACTCCGTCTTGGGACGACATGCGCGTAATCGATCTCGAAGTGTTCGCCTCGAGAACCTTATTTGCCGCCACCATATTAGGTATTTATTTATACGAATATTATATATTTTTTTAAATTTGTTAGGAAAACATTGAGTAGGTTGAATCGAGGGTGTTGCCTTGCCACCGACAAGGTCAAGGTGTTGAACGCTCCTCGTCGTTTAAGAGAATCCCTGAAACAGGTCTTGACGACGAATACGCCGCGGCTCATTACGGCAGCCCCGTCCTCATACCCCACCACGTTGGTAACGGATGCATCGAACAGAGGCTGGGGTGCGGTATTATTGCACGAGGACGGTTCAGTATTGCTGGCTGGAAAGGCCTGGTTCAATAAGAGACATAGCAATGTGCATAGCTGGTTTGACGATATTCACATTTCCCAGAAAGAAGCTCGTGCTATTCTTTATGGGCTTTACGCCTTCGAGAATATTTTGCCAAAAGTCCTCTTGATTTGTCGCGACAATACTGCTGTATACTGTAGCGCTAGGAAAGGATCCACCAAATGCCAAGGAATGGCAGAGAACTTGTTGAGGGTGCAGTATTTCTTAACCTCTCGAGGTATTCAGGCTCGTTTCTCCTATATCCAAACTGACCACAATGCGTACCTTCCATCCCGCGGCCGGCTTATTCCCCCCTTGCGATGTGGCGAAGTGGGAGCAATGGCGAAGTGGAGACCCGGATCCTTGGAAAAAATGAATGTTTTCCAAGTTTGGGTGGTTTGGCCAGCAAACCCACCCCTTCGCGAAGCTATCGAAGCCGTGCTGTTTTCTTGTTGTCAGTTTTGATATTTATTATTTGCCTGTACTCTCTTTTATTATTTTATACAAATTGCTTCGTGCGGAAGGTGTTTTAGCCATCGCGGTATACCTAGGTATGCTTAGCGGTGGTGAGGTTCCTGCCAAAGGTTGCAATAATCAACAAACAAATATCCGATAGAGTCGAACGCTTTACTTTGTTGCCGATGGGTATATTCTCGCCATCGTATCTGATTACCTTGTTTTTTACGTGTCATGAAAATGCAATTGTTTGCTTCGTCTCCTTCGTTGCTTCCTTTTTATTCCATCATGCAAGTCCAGTACCTCCCGATAGACCACCGCATGCCGCACACTTTCAGCTCACACTGCCGCGCTACACATCTAAGGCGGCACCCACACCTGTATACACAACAGCGACCGTTACCAGCGGCGCATCAATAACAACGAAAAAGGCGCCGTAGCTTCCACCGAGCATCTCTCACATGCAAGAAAACAACAAAAAAAAACGACTTGAAAGCTATTGCAGGGGGAAAAAAAAGAAAAGAGGGCGAGGGAAGAAGCACATGGGTCCGGAAGCGCGGTCCCTGCGCAACTGCAGGAGGCCCTTGGCAGCAGCACCAACAGCGCCGCAGGCCACGCTTCGGCCGAAGCTGCGCAGCAGGCGCCAGCGCCACGAACACACAACGCCCCGGAGGGAGTGGGGCGCGCAGCGGTCTCTGCCGCAGCACAGCCACGATCCAAAAAGGAACAGACTGCTCTTTCCCTGCAGGTAAGGTTTCGTTTACGCTACCACCGTAGCACTCAATTCATTTTCTAAAAAAAAAAAAAATTGCAGCGCCATCCCCCGCTCACTAAGAAAAAAAGTAAAACCGGGCTCATATGTTCGGCAGTAGAACGACAGTTACTCGGCTAGTGCAACCTTTCCGGGGCGATCCATCGTGGACGGTACGCCAGCTTACCTTAGAAATGGCTGACGCAATCCTCCAGAACATTGGTGATCTGCTTTGTTTCGGAGATGGTCAGCCCGCGAGTGTGAACCTTCTTCACCTCTTTCCCTGCGTAATGATCATAGTCTTCCACAAACGATAGGATACCAGCAGACCTCCTGCAGTTGTACTTCACTTCGCACAGCTTGGTCAACGCTGAAAACTTCGCAGTTGCGGTAATGCACTTGCACACAATCCTCACCTCTCTGATTTCCTTCCAGACGCTCTGTCAGGATGTGAGCGGCAGAAAGCTGGGCCTTATCATTGCTTAGCTGGACAGTACCAATATACTTCACCTCCGTGGAATGCACAAAGTGCCATGCTCGGTAAGCCACGTCTGCAGAACTGAGATGTATTCCGTGGTGATTCAGCTTCTTCCGATAGGAGTCAAGTTCATGACACAATTCCACATAGCTCTTGGAGATACAGGTCCATTTGACCTCCTTCAGAAACGGCTCGTCTAGAATGAGAGGGCACTCTTCTTCTTTCGGCTCATATATTGGCCCCCATGCAACTTGTCCCATAAGAAAATCTCTGATAACAAGATGTTCAAAGAACAAACTATGATACAGCTACAGTATCCAAAAAGTAAAAGCAACAGAAGAATGTTAAAAATACTGCACCAGGCAAAGCCAACCCAGGAGCAAAGCTTCACAAAACACAGCGGCAACGACCCAGCTCTTCCACACATTCGGTCGTGGAGAACTCCGCCATTCATTACTCCGCTTTGTTCACTGCTCATCCCTCTGTAATGCATGCCAGTTCCAGTATAAGGACAGAGGGGTTACACATCCCGCAGCATAAAGTAAATCAAAATAAACCATCATGCAAGTCCAGTACCTCCCCATAGACCACCGCATGCCGCACACTTTCAGCTCACACTGCCGCGCTACACATCTAAGGCGGCACCCACACCTGTATACACAACAGCGACCGTTACCAGCGGCGCATCAATAACAACGAAAAAGGCGCCGTAGCTTCCACCGAGCATCTCCCACATGCAAGAAAACAACAAAAAAAAACGACTTGAAAGCTATTGCAGGGGGAAAAAAAAGAAAAGAGGGCGAGGGAAGAAGCACATGGGTCCGGAAGCGCGGTCCCTGCGCAACTGCAGGAGGCCCTTGGCAGCAGCACCAACAGCGCCGCGGCCACGCTTCGGCCGAAGCTGCGCAGCAGGCGCCAGCGCCACGAACACACAACGCCCGGAGGGAGGGGCGCGCAGCGGTCTCTGCCGCAGCACAGCCACGATCCAAAAAGGAACAGACTGCTCTTTCCCTGCAGGTAAGGTTTCGTTTACGCTACCACCGTAGCACTCAATTCATTTTCTAAAAAAAAAAAAAAATTGCAGCGCCATCCCCCGCTCACTAAGAAAAAAAGTAAAACCGGGCTCATATGTTCGGCAGTAGAACGACAGTTACTCGGCTAGTGCAACCTTTCCGGGGCGATCCATCGTGGACGGTACGCCAGCTTACCTTAGAAATGGCTGACGCAATCCTCCAGAACATTGGTGATCTGCTTTGTTTCGGAGATGGTCAGCCCGCGAGTGTGAACCTTCTTCACCTCTTTCCCTGCGTAATGATCATAGTCTTCCACAAACGATAGGATACCAGCAGACCTCCTGCAGTTGTACTTCACTTCGCACAGCTTGGTCAACGCTGAAAACTTCGCAGTTGCGGTAATGCACTTGCACACAATCCTCACCTCTCTCTGATTTCCTTCCAGACGCTCTGTCAGGATGTGAGCGGCAGAAAGCTGGGCC
Source organism: Vickermania ingenoplastis (assembly GCA_010157825.1). NCBI lineage: Eukaryota > Euglenozoa > Kinetoplastea > Trypanosomatida > Trypanosomatidae > Vickermania > Vickermania ingenoplastis. The sequence continues at coordinate 23,727 of VFSE01000053.1, read as the reverse complement.
TTATCATTGCTTAGCTGGACAGTACCAATATACTTCACCTCCGTGGAATGCACAAAGTGCCATGCTCGGTAAGCCACGTCTGCAGAACTGAGATGTATTCCGTGGTGATTCAGCTTCTTCCGATAGGAGTCAAGTTCATGACACAATTCCACATAGCTCTTGGAGATACAGGTCCATTTGACCTCCTTCAGAAACGGCTCGTCTAGAATGAGAGGGCACTCTTCTTCTTTCGGCTCATATATTGGCCCCCATGCAACTTGTCCCATAAGAAAATCTCTGATAACAAGATGTTCAAAGAACAAACTATGATACAGCTACAGTATCCAAAAAGTAAAAGCAACAGAAGAATGTTAAAAATACTGCACCAGGCAAAAGCCAACCCAGGAGCAAAGCTTCACAAAACACAGCGGCAACGACCCAGCTCTTCCACACATTCGGTCGTGGAGAACTCCGCCATTCATTACTCCGCTTTGTTCACTGCTCATCCCTCTGTAATGCATGCCAGTTCCAGTATAAGGACAGAGGGTTACACATCCCGCAGCATAAAGTAAATCAAAATAAACCATCATGCAAGTCCAGTACCTCCCCATAGACCACCGCATGCCGCACACTTTCAGCTCACACTGCCGCGCTACACATCTAAGGCGGCACCCACACCTGTATACACAACAGCGACCGTTACCAGCGGCGCATCAATAACAACGAAAAAGGCGCCGTAGCTTCCACCGAGCATCTCCCACATGCAAGAAAACAACAAAAAAAAACGACTTGAAAGCTATTGCAGGGGGAAAAAAAAGAAAAGAGGGCGAGGGAAGAAGCACATGGGTCCGGAAGCGCGGTCCCTGCGCAACTGCAGGAGGCCCGTGGCAGCAGCACCAACAGTGCCGCGAATACGCTTCGGCCGAAGCTGCGCAGCAGCGCCAGCGCCACGAACACACAACGTCCCGGAGGGAGTGGGGCGCACAGCGGTCTCTGCCGCAGCACAGCCACAATCCAAAAAGGAACAGACTGCTCTGTCCCTGCAGGTATGGTTTCGTTTACGCTACCACCGTAGCACTCAATTCATTTTCTAAAAAAAAAAAATTGCAGCGCCATCCCCCGCTCACTAAGAAAAAAAGTAAAACCGGGCTCATATGTTCGGCAGTAGAACGACAGTTACTCGGCTAGTGCAACCTTTCCGGGGCGATCCATCGTGGACGGTACGCCAGCTTACCTTAGAAATGGCTGACGCAATCCTCCAGAACATTGGTGATCTGCTTTGTTTCGGAGATGGTCAGCCCGCGAGTGTGAACCTTCTTCACCTCTTTCCCTGCGTAATGATCATAGTCTTCCACAAACGATAGGATACCAGCAGACCTCCTGCAGTTGTACTTCACTTCGCACAGCTTGGTCAACGCTGAAAACTTCGCAGTTGCGGTAATGCACTTGCACACAATCCTCACCTCTCTCTGATTTCCTTCCAGACGCTCTGTCAGGATGTGAGCGGCAGAAAGCTGGGCCTTATCATTGCTTAGCTGGACAGTACCAATATACTTCACCTCCGTGGAATGCACAAAGTGCCATGCTCGGTAAGCCACGTCTGCAGAACTGAGATGTATTCCGTGGTGATTCAGCTTCTTCCGATAGGAGTCAAGTTCATGACACAATTCCACATAGCTCTTGGAGATACAGGTCCATTTGACCTCCTTCAGAAACGGCTCGTCTAGAATGAGAGGGCACTCTTCTTCTTTCGGCTCATATATTGGCCCCCATGCAACTTGTCCCATAAGAAAATCTCTGATAACAAGATGTTCAAAGAACAAACTATGATACAGCTACAGTATCCAAAAAGTAAAAGCAACAGAAGAATGTTAAAAATACTGCACCAGGCAAAAGCCAACCCAGGAGCAAAGCTTCACAAAACACAGTGGCAACGACCCAGCTCTTCCACACATTCGGTCGTGGAGAACTCCGCCATTCATTACTCCGCTTTGTTCACTGCTCATCCCTCTGTAATGCATGCCAGTTCCAGTATAAGGACAGAGGGGTTACACATCCCGCAGCATAAAGTAAATCAAAATAAACCATCATGCAAGTCCAGTACCTCCCGATAGACCACCGCATGCCGCACACTTTCAGCTCACACTGCCGCGCTACACATCTAAGGCGGCACCCACACCTGTATACACAACAGCGACCGTTACCAGCGGCGCATCAATAACAACGAAAAAGGCGCCGTAGCTTCCACCGAGCATCTCCCACATGCAAGAAAACAACAAAAAAAAACGACTTGAAAGCTATTGCAGGGGAAAAAAAAAGAAAAGAGGGCGAGGGAAGAAGCACATGGGTCCGGAAGCGCGGTCCCTGCGCAACTGCAGGAGGCCCGTGGCAGCAGCACCAACAGCGCCGCAGGCCACGCTTCGGCCGAAGCTGCGCAGCAGCGCCAGCGCCACGAACACACAACGTCCCGGAGGGAGTGGGGCGCACAGCGGTCTCTGCCGCAGCACAGCCACAATCCAAAAAGGAACAGACTGCTCTGTCCCTGCAGGTATGGTTTCGTTTACGCTACCACCGTAGCACACATAGAGTAAATCAAAGAGAATGCTGGTGCACCGCCGCAGTGGTCGGTGCACAAAAAATACGTATCAGAATAGGCTACGTCTCTCCCCACATACGAGCGCAGGCACAGGAAAGAGGCAATACCAACTAGCCAGTCTAGGCGCGTTGGCCACACGAGGCAGAGCGCCTACCTGTCCTACTCAAGCGCAAAGCCGGGGGGCGTGCCCAGGCCTACAGATGCCGCTTAGTCCTCCTTGCATCATCCCGTGCAGGGGCACGACGCGCAACGGCGCTGCAGCAGGGTGGCGCTCAACACCCCTAAAAAAGCTAAACAGATGAGTGCAATGCGTCGAGTGCCTGTCCCAGTATGGTGTCGTGGACGATTCTGCGGTGTTCGGCGCACAGCACTCCCACAGGCTCGATGGCGACCTTACTCGAGAGCACCGCAACGCCCCAGCCAGTGCATTTAGAAACGGGCTCGAACAACTGAATGAACAGGGCTTGCTCCGTAAGCAGGTCACGAGCGTGATCGCTTTCGCGAATGCCGCACGCCTCGGAAGCTCGGAAGAACCTCTCGTAGACCTTCGTACAGGCATTATTGGCCACCCGCGGCGTCTCACCACAGGGGACACTGTCAACCACAACGAAGTGAGAATGCACTGCGGGAGGTCGTGGGTCCTGGCACCTGTTGCTGCGCAGCCGCGGCAGGATAGAGGATCCCCCGGCTGAAGAAAGGCATCAAGAAACTCAGAGCTACAAGCCACAGCGCTGCAATACGTATCAGAGAAAGTCCGGACTACGTCCAGGGCATCCGCCATACTGGGCAAGCATCGCGCTACTTGAAGACAACAGCATGCTGGCATGCACTCAGATGCAGTGCTTGCAGCGACTCATGGAGTGAACGAGACGCATGCATCGCACAGCGTGGTTCGTCACACACGACCGGGTCCCTCGCATCGGCTTGACATCGAAGAAGCGCAGCGGCGTCCTGGAGCACCATAGCAGCAAGCGTATCCTGCAAACCATCCACACAAACTCCCTTTGCGCCACTTACACCCTTTCGCTTGGCGCACAGGGGGGTCCTGTGTCACCGCAACAGAGTGAGATGACTCCCTCTTGCCGATGTCCCAATGTCCATCGTACTTACGGGACGGGTAAGAACAGAGAAGCACCAACCGGCAGTTGCACGTCGGACCCCCTGACTCCGCTGTGACTTCCGTCGAAAACAACCCGCACGATACATGCGGGGTATCCAACGACTTGTCACGCACACTTATATGCTGCCCCCTCTTGGTGTGGAAGATGACGACGGAGGTCCGCCAGCCGCTCTTCCATTATCGTTTTGGCCTCTGCTGTCGTCATACCATTCATGGCGCTATGACTGCGTTGCTCCGCGTGCGCATAATTCCATCGTGCCTCAAGCGCATCTCCAAGGGACCAGCTGCGCTGCTGTACCTCGCCCCGCTGCTCACTCGGGTAGCCATCGCTATCAGAAGTAGGGCGTTTACCAGTACATAATGAACGCTTCGCCAGGTAGCCATATAAATTCTTTCTCTTCTTGAACAAAACAAAAAGAATAACCAAATATAGTGGACACGCGTGAAGCGACAGAAAAAATGAAGACATGTTCTTCGATACGTACAGTAGATCCCTGGAGGCTAGAGTAAAAAGAAAATCGAAAAAGAAAGAAAGAAACAGAGAGGACGAATCAAACCACTACAAAAGGATAGTGAAGCTCACACCATATACAGCAATACACAACATGTTCCGGAAGAAGAAAAAGTCAAAGGTTACAATAGAACAACGGTAGAAACTACCATGTACCCCGTCGAACACAGCAAGTTCTACAGTCTCACGCGTTACACGTACTTGCGAAAATGATGAAGATGCAAAGCTTAGTATGACATCCGGGGAAACAACAGACAATCAACGGATAGCATAGCCTCCCGCCTCAAGCAGTTGTCCAGCTACACAGATACACAGCGCCTCCTACACGCCAGCAACAACAACAACTAAAACAAAACACACGGGTTGAAAGCTCTTACAGGGGAAAAAAAAGAAAAGAGGGCGAGGGAAGAAGCACATGGGTCCGGAAGCGCGGTCCCTGCGCAACTGCAGGAGGCCCTTGGCAGCAGCACCAACAGCGCCGCAGGCCACGCTTCGGCCGAAGCTGCGCAGCAGGCGCCAGCGCCACGAACACACAACGTCCCGGAGGGAGTGGGGCGCGCAGCGGTCTCTGCCGCAGCACAGCCACAATCCAAAAAGGAACAGACTGCTCTGTCCCTGCAGGTATGGTTTCGTTTACGCTACCACCGTAGCACTCAATTCATTTTCTAAAAAAAAAAATTGCAGCGCCATCCCCCGCTCACTAAGAAAAAAAGTAAAACCGGGCTCATATGTTCGGCAGTAGAACGACAGTTACTCGGCTAGTGCAGCCTTTCCGGGGCGATCCATCGTGGACGGTACGCGAGCTACTCTTTCCAGCCCCATGGTATCGTGTGTGAGCACCGCGTCGCCCACTGCACGGCGGGTCAGAAGAGTAAAGTTAGGAACATGACCGAGGGAAACCCTTGGCGGAAAGTACCCTCTTTTGTAGCTCAAGATCACGATACTTCCATAACAGCATGGCATCACTGTTAGGTTAAATTTCTCCTGCAGTCACGAAGTACCGGTCGAGGTGGTGTGTCAAGGCTGGAGAGCGTTTTCTGCCAACTGTTTACTGCATTATTACGTCCATTAGACTGTTGAGCCTTTCCGTAGCATCCTTAGTCATGTTCTTCACAACCTCGATCATTTCACTTGTAAGTGATGCCTCTTCAGTATCCTCCGTGTAGCCGTTACTCCCGATTGAGTACAATAAAAATAAAGATTCCTTTTTAGTTATCGGGCTAATCCGTACAGTTGGAGCTAGTGTAAAAGAGGTAACACCAAAAAGAATACCTATATCAAAGAGCCCGCTGTATTTTGTCGATGGTTTTAAGGTGACCGAAAATATCTTGCTACCTTTGTTAGGACGCGTAATGCCAAATACAGACGCCTTGACATTACTTTTTGGATCATAACTCAAAGTATCGAAACTATTATCGAAATCCAAACAACTGTGTCTCCTCATACCCTCCACACACTTTATTACTTCATCCCTTTCGTTTTCCTCAACGCAGTTGTAGATAAAACTTTCAATGGCTTCCTTTGCTTCCTCCAGGGGCAAACCTTTCATACAGCAGCGATTAGTGCGGGACCACAACTGAGAAAAACCTCCTTTAGAGACAACTGACTCACCTTTGAACTCCTCCTTCAAAAAGAAAGTATAGTTGTGATGTTTAAAAGCATCAATAAGGAACATGCCCAGACTGATCCACGGGTTTTCCCCTGTTTTCTCGGCCATACTGACACGCAAAATGCTACACAGTCCGAAGAGAACGAGAATAGAACAGCAAGAAACAAAGGAGGAGAAAGCCTCATTCAGTCCCACGTCCTGCGTTGAGCCATACACTATTCACATACGAGAGGGGTCACCGATCCTCAAGACTCGTTCAACCTATTCCCGTTGTTTTGCTATCTATTTTAGTTCTTTTCTTATAAGTAACTGGCTAGGGTACCATCACACAGACCTGCTGAAAAGCCTCCTGACTATTGAGAGCACAGGCGAGAGGAATGATGAGGAGTAAAGTAGGGAGAGAAAACTAGTGGAACATGAACAAGACAATGGAGAAAGCTTGTGATGTATCACAGGCTTGCGTTATGGCATAACACGAGTACCCCCAAACTTGATGAATGCATTTGACATCTTTTACCCATAAGAAAATCTCTGATAACAAGATGTTCAAAGAACAAACTATGATACAGCTACAGTATCCAAAAAGTAAAAGCAACAGAAGAATGTTAAAAATACTGCACCAGGCAAAAGCCAACCCAGGAGCAAAGCTTCACAAAACACAGCGGCAACGACCCAGCTCTTCCACACATTCGGTCGTGGAGAACTCCGCCATTCATTACTCCGCTTTGTTCACTGCTCATCCCTCTGTAATGCATGCCAGTTCCAGTATAAGGACAGAGGGGTTACACATCCCGCAGCATAAAGTAAATCAGTAAATAAACCATCATGCAAGTCCAGTACCTCCCCATAGACCACCGCATGCCGCACACTTTCAGCTCACACTGCCGCGCTACACATCTAAGGCGGCACCCACACCTGTATACACAACAGCGACCGTTACCAGCGGCGCATCAATAACAACGAAAAAGGCGCCGTAGCTTCCACCGAGCATCTCCCACATGCAAGAAAACAACAAAAAAAAAAACGACTTGAAAGCTATTGCAGGGGGAAAAAAAGAAAAGAGGGCGAGGGAAGAAGCACATGGGTCCGGAAGCGCGGTCCCTGCGCAACTGCAGGAGGCCCGTGGCAGCAGCACCAACAGCGCCGCAGGCCACGCTTCGGCCGAAGCTGCGCAGCAGGCGCCAGCGCCACGAACACACAACGTCCCGGAGGGAGTGGGGCGCACAGCGGTCTCTGCCGCAGCACAGCCACAATCCAAAAAGGAACAGACTGCTCTGTCCCTGCAGGTATGGTTTCGTTTACGCTACCACCGTAGCACACATAGAGTAAATCAAAGAGATGCTGGTGCACCGCCGCAGTGGTCGGTGCACAAAAAATACGTATCAGAATAGGCTACGTCTCTCCCCACATACGAGCGCAGGCACAGGAAAGAGGCAATACCAACTAGCCAGTCTAGGCGCGTTGGCCACACGAGGCAGAGCGCCTACCTGTCCTACTCAAGCGCAAAGCCGGGGGGCGTGCCCAGGCCTACAGATGCCGCTTAGTCCTCCTTGCATCATCCCGTGCAGGGGCACGACGCGCAACGGCGCTGCAGCAGGGTGGCGCTCAACACCCCTAAAAAAGCTAAACAGATGAGTGCAATGCGTCGAGTGCCTGTCCCAGTATGGTGTCGTGGACGATTCTGCGGTGTTCGGCGCACAGCACTCCCACAGGCTCGATGGCGACCTTACTCGAGAGCACCGCAACGCCCCAGCCAGTGCATTTAGAAACGGGCTCGAACAACTGAATGAACAGGGCTTGCTCCGTAAGCAGGTCACGAGCGTGATCGCTTTCGCGAATGCCGCACGCCTCGGAAGCTCGGAAGAACCTCTCGTAGACCTTCGTACAGGCATTATTGGCCACCCGCGGCGTCTCACCACAGGGGACACTGTCAACCACAACGAAGTGAGAATGCACTGCGGGGAGGTCGTGGGTCCTGGCACCTGTTGCTGCGCAGCCGCGGCAGGATAGAGGATCCCCCGGCTGAAGAAAGGCATCAAGAAACTCAGAGCTACAAGCCACAGCGCTGCAATACGTATCAGAGAAAGTCCGGACTACGTCCAGGGCATCCGCCATACTGGGCAAGCATCGCGCTACTTGAAAGACAACAGCATGCTGGCATGCACTCAGATGCAGTGCATGCAGCGACTCATGGAGTGAACGAGACGCATGCATCGCACAGCGTGGTTCGTCACACACGACCGGGTCCCTCGCATCGGCTTGACATCGAAGAAGCGCAGCGGCGTCCTGGAGCACCATAGCAGCAAGCGTATCCTGCAAACCATCCACACAAACTCCCTTTGCGCCACTTACACCCTTTCGCTTGGCGCACAAGGGGTCCTGTGTCACCGCAACAGAGTGAGATGACTCCCTCTTGCCGATGTCCCAATGTCCATCGTACTTACGGGACGGGTAAGAACAGAGAAGCACCAACCGGCAGTTGCACGTCGGACCCCCTGACTCCGCTGTGACTTCCGTCGAAAACAACCCGCACGATACATGCGGGGTATCCAACGACTTGTCACGCACACTTATATGCTGCCCCTCTTGGTGTGGAAGATGACGACGGAGGTCCGCCAGCCGCTCTTCCATTATCGTTTTGGCCTCTGCTGTCGTCATACCATTCATGGCGCTATGACTGCGTTGCTCCGCGTGCGCATAATTCCATCGTGCCTCAAGCGCATCTCCAAGGGACCAGCTGCGCTGCTGTACCTCGCCCCGCTGCTCACTCGGGTAGCCATCGCTATCAGAAGTAGGGCGTTTACCAGTACATAATGAACGCTTCGCCAGGTAGCCATATAAATTCTTTCTCTTCTTGAACAAAACAAAAAGAATAACCAAATATAGTGGACACGCGTGAAGCGACAGAAAAAAATGAAGACATGTTCTTCGATACGTACAGTAGATCCCTGGAGGCCAGAGTAAAAAGAAAATCGAAAAAGAAAGAAAGAAACAGAGAGGACGAATCAAACCACTACAAAAGGATAGTGAAGCTCACACCATATACAGCAATACACAACATGTTCCGGAAGAAAAAAAAAGTCAAAGGTTACAATAGAACAACGGTAGAAACTACCATGTACCCCGTCGAACACAGCAAGTTCTACAGTCTCACGCGTTACACGTACTTGCGAAAATGATGAAGATGCAAAGCTTAGTATGACATCCGGGGAAACAACAGACAATCAACGGATAGCATAGCCTCCCGCCTCAAGCAGTTGTCCAGCTACACAGATACACAGCGCCTCCTACAGGCCAGCAACAACAACAACTAAAACAAAACACACGGGTTGAAAGCTCTTACAGGGGAAAAAAAAGAAAAGAGGGCGAGGGAAGAAGCACATGGGTCCGGAAGCGCGGTCCCTGCGCAACTGCAGGAGGCCCGTGGCAGCAGCACCAACAGTGCCGCAGGCCACGCTTCGGCCGAAGCTGCGCAGCAGGCGCCAGCGCCACGAACACACAACGTCCCGGAGAGGGGCGCACAGCGGTCTCTGCCGCAGCACAGCCACAATCCAAAAAGGAACAGACTGCTCTGTCCCTGCAGGTATGGTTTCGTTTACGCTACCACCGTAGCACTCAATTCATTTTCTAAAAAAAAAAAATTGCAGCGCCATCCCCCGCTCACTAAGAAAAAAAGTAAAACCGGGCTCATATGTTCGGCAGTAGAACGACAGTTACTCGGCTAGTGCAGCCTTTCCGGGGCGATCCATCGTGGACGGTACGCGAGCTACTCTTTCCGGCCCCATGGTATCGTGTGTGAGCACCGCGTCGCCCACTGCACGGCGGGTCAGAAGAGTAAAGTTAGGAACATGACCGAGGGAAACCCTTGGCGGAAAGTACCCTCTTTTTGTAGCTCAAGATCACGATACTTCCATAACAGCATGGCATCACTGTTAGGTTAAATTTCTCCTGCAGTCACGAAGTACCGGTCGAGGTGGTGTGTCAAGGCTGGAGAGCGTTTTCTGCCAACTGTTTACCAAAGCAGTTAAGGAAAGGTAGTTGCTATCTAGAAGCTAACTGCTCACTAGTTGATCAAAGAGGGTATGAAGCCGTGTCGCAGCGGCACGAAGGGTGTCGTCCGCAAAATAAACAACATCATTGGAATTCAAATTTTGTTCTACGTATTTTTTTTCGTATCGTACCGTTTCTGTAGAGGATAAAAAAATAATACTTGTGGTTGTATGGTATCGTTGTATCAATATGTTTGGAGCTAGTTGAAATTGGACGAAGCCAAATATAGCGCACACGTCATAGCATCCACTGTAGTTGATGGATTCTCGCACGTGTGCTCCAAAAAGCTTGGACACAACATGTGCATTTCCAAGAGAAACACTGACTGTAAACTCTCCCTCACGTTTCGTGTTGAAATCAAACGAGTTTAATTGTATAGATGTTTCTCGTGCACTATTATTGAGACAGCTGTCCAAGGCATTCATTACCACTTCGTTGTCGGGCGCATCAACACACAAACCAACAAATGAGCGCACTTCCTCTTTGGCCTCCGGAAGTGTAAGTCCTTTCCCAACGGTATATCTAACGCTTTTATTGTACTGAGAGAATTCATTTTTTTCAATCAACTCACTATCAACAGTAGTCGTCCGCGAATAAAAAGCACCATCATTATTTCGTAGAGCCTCACAGACCATCTGACACAATACGCTAAAAAGAACCTGAACAACCATCAGCACTTTGCTTAAGCTACAACTCTCCACAAAAAAGAATTAAAAAAATAAGAAACAATAAGAGAAAGAGTACTATTTAACAGCTTTCTACAGAAAAACTCAATAGTATTTACAAAGCAAACTTTTGAACTCCGGTACAAGACCACCCAGGCTACAGAACAATAAAAATAAAGATTCCTTTTTAGTTATCGGGCTAATCCGTACAGTTGGAGCTAGTGTAAAAGAGGTAACACCAAAAGAATACCTATATCAAAGAGCCCGCTGTATTTTGTCGATGGTTTTAAGGTGACCGAAAATATCTTGCTACCTGTGTTAGGACGCGTAATGCCAAATACAGACGCCTTGACATTACTTTTTGGATCATAACTCAAAGTATCGAAACTATTATCGAAATCCAAACAACTGTGTCTCCTCATACCCTCCACACACTTTATTACTTCATCCCTTTCGTTTTCCTCAACGCAGTTGTAGATAAAACTTTCAATGGCTTCCTTTGCTTCCTCCAGGGGCAAACCTTTCATACAGCAGCGATTAGTGCGGGACCACAACTGAGAAAAACCTCCTTTAGAGACAACTGACTCACCTTTGAACTCCTCCTTGATAAAGAAAGTATAGTTGTGATGTTTAAAAGCATCAATAAGGAACATGCCCAGACTGATCCACGGGTTTTCCCCTGTTTTCTCGGCCATACTGACACGCAAAATGCTACACAGTCCGAAGAGAACGAGAATAGAACAGCAAGAAACAAAGGAGGAGAAAGCCTCATTCAGTCCCACGTCCTGCGTTGAGCCATACACTATTCACATACGAGAGGGGTCACCGATCCTCAAGACTCGTTCAACCTATTCCCGTTGTTTTGCTATCTATTTTAGTTCTTTTCTTATAAGTAACTGGCTAGGGTACCATCACACAGACCTGCTGAAAAGCCTCCTGACTATTGAGAGCACAGGCGAGAGGAATGATGAGGAGTAAAGTAGGGAGAGAAAACTAGTGGAACATGAACAAGACAATGGAGAAAGCTTGTGATGTATCACAGGCTTGCGTTATGGCATAACACGAGTACCCCCAAACTTGATGAATGCATTTGACATCTTTTACTTTCTGTACGTTTGTGTTATTCATCTTGTATCATCGGGACAGTACACCGCATCGCTTACCACGAAAAGCAACCCTACTTGCTTTAGGAAAAAAAAAATTGTTTTGACTAGTTGTTATAAACTGTTAGTTTGTGCTTTACAATTTTGGTTCGGCTTGTCTATAATGAGAGGGCACTCTTCTTCTTTCGGCTCATATATTGGCCCCCATGCAACTTGTCCCATAAGAAAATCTCTGATAACAAGATGTTCAAAGAACAAACTATGATACAGCTACAGTATCCAAAAAGTAAAAGCAACAGAAGAATGTTAAAAATACTGCACCAGGCAAAAGCCAACCCAGGAGCAAAGCTTCACAAAACACAGTGGCAACGACCCAGCTCTTCCACACATTCGGTCGTGGAGAACTCCGCCATTCATTACTCCGCTTTGTTCACTGCTCATCCCTCTGTAATGCATGCCAGTTCCAGTATAAGGACAGAGGGGGTTACACATCCCGCAGCATAAAGTAAATCAAAATAAACCATCATGCAAGTCCAGTACCTCCCCATAGACCACCGCATGCCGCACACTTTCAGCTCACACTGCCGCGCTACACATCTAAGGCGGCACCCACACCTGTATACACAACAGCGACCGTTACCAGCGGCGCATCAATAACAACGAAAAAGGCGCCGTAGCTTCCACCGAGCATCTCCCACATGCAAGAAAACAACAAAAAAAAACGACTTGAAAGCTATTGCAGGGGGAAAAAAAAGAAAAGAGGGCGAGGGAAGAAGCACATGGGTCCGGAAGCGCGGTCCCTGCGCAACTGCAGGAGGCCCGTGGCAGCAGCACCAACAGCGCCGCAGGCCACGCTTCGGCCGAAGCTGCGCAGCAGGCGCCAGCGCCACGAACACACAACGTCCCGGAGGGAGTGGGGCGCACAGCGGTCTCTGCCGCAGCACAGCCACAATCCAAAAAAGGAACAGACTGCTCTGTCCCTGCAGGTATGGTTTCGTTTACGCTACCACCGTAGCACACATAGAGTAAATCAAAGAGAATGCTGGTGCACCGCCGCAGTGGTCGGTGCACAAAAAATACGTATCAGAATAGGCTACGTCTCTCCCCACATACGAGCGCAGGCACAGAAAAGAGGCAATACCAACTAGCCAGTCTAGGCGCGTTGGCCACACGAGGCAGAGCGCCTACCTGTCCTACTCAAGCGCAAAGCCGGGGGCGCCCAGGCCTACAGATGCCGCTTAGTCCCGCTGATAGCCTGGTGGGCTAATAGTACGCTATTAGTCGCTCCCTTTTCCTTTTTAATTCCTTGTAAGGAAAGTATCGCAGAATATTTTTTTTGCGTCAAAAAATTCGCTTTTCTCAAGACAGTCGCGCATCTCTTTGGTAATGGAAGAGGGAATCGAAGATTGCTGTACATCTACAGCATCTATTTTTGAGCCTGTGAGGTGAATCATGAAGTAGTGGTTATCATTGGTGATGAGTGAATCCGTTTGTAAATGGTAGTGGACGTCGTACAGTGGAGTTGCGGAGGGAATCGAGGAGCGAGATAATTTAACAAAAAAAGACTGCCCTTTGTAGTTGTTAACGAGTAAAGTGGTTTGGGGTACGTTATCTTCATTATCATTGTAGTAATGCTCTTTGCCTCTAGTATATGTTTGAAGTATTTTTTTTATCTCACTGCGTTTACAATTGGACCAGCCAAGGTCCAATAAGCTTCTATCCACTATTTCTAGTACGCTTTCCAGTGTTCCCCCTTTTGCTTCAACCAATTGCCCTTTGATTTCCACCAAATCGACAAGCGACGCATTATGCAAGCCGATAATTATTCCTGGTTTAGAAGATTCAGTTCCCATTTTCACCTGTGGTTCGGCAATTCACTCAATAGAGACTGATGAGAGCTCTGCCAATAGATACAGGGTATCGACACTTCTTGGGAACTTCAACCCTATTGAAAAATATCAATAAATTATAATACGACCCTGCGATCGGAACAAAGAGAAAAAACGGGAGAAAGGAAAGAGTCAGGAGAATAGAGGCGAAACAATGTGGAGACTTCTTTGGTGCTCCTCCCCATCTGAACAACACGAGTGTGCTGCTGCTGTTACTTCCTTCTGTCCACTCCGCTGTATTGTTTTTCTATTTGTATCTGTGCAGTAATATTTCGTTTGCCTTAGCCTTTCGCTAAGGTACTCCTCAAAAAAACAAAAAGGATTTGATCAAAAAGATGAGTGGAGATCTCCGAGTTGACTACCAAGTGCTTTCGAGAAATGGATCGCAATGTTCTGGTTCTCGACTGGATCACGCTGCCGAAGACTGTAAAGAACCACCCGTATCGCCAAGATCGCTACGCGAAGCTCCCGGGGGAGATGGCTGCACAAATACGAGAGCTCATTCGAATTCGAGGGCCGCACCAGAAACTCATCCGCTTTTCAGATACCGAGCTAAGGAAGCTCATGACCACATTTGGTCCCAGAGCGGACAATCAGGGGAGGTTGCGCTACTACACGTATAGCACATTCTTACATATAAAATGCTTAATTATTCAACTATTCAATTATTATTTTATTTTGTGTATGTGTGTATTGGGGGTTTACGCCTTCCATCAAAAACCCCTGGTGAAGTCGAACCGCATGAGATCCGCCGCCGGCACGAATGGCCACACAGGTGATTTGGATCTTCCCCGGGTGGTCGGTGAAGTACGGCACCGGCCGCTCGTGGAACACCACTTCCACAAAGGGGGCGAGAAGACCATCGAATGCTGCCTTGGTAATCGGGTCAAATCCATCATAGTCCTTCTTCCCCCAGTCCACGATGTCCTTCTGGGGGTGCTGCTCGATACGATGCAGCAGGAGGCGCTGCAGCTAGCGGAACTTCCCCGGTTCACTGCGTAGCGCAGTAACCAAGTGCACCGGTGTCCATCCGTTACTATCCCTAACGGTGAAGTCAATGCCGTGAGGTGTCTTCAGCAGACACTGCACCACCTCCATGAGACCATTGCGGATATAATATGTGAGTATCGCTTTGCCATCGCGGCATTTCAGCATCACATCCGCTCCGGCCGCGAGGCATTTACAGATGGTAGTGTAGTACGGCTCAGGATACCTCTGACACGAAATGCACAGCCGGCTCGTAGCTTCATCCGCATCGATAAATTGGGCTTTCTTCTTGATTAAGTGCCGCTGCCCCTCAGGCCCCAGCGCAGCCCAGTCCACCGCCCAGACCTCCCTAGTCAGCCGCATCCGCTTCGTCTGGTCTGCAAAGTACGACACATCGCTCTGCATTACGGGCCAGAAAACAGAGAGCAGCAGATGCTCTGCCGCAAGGGAAAGCAGGTCCACTTCGCACCCACTTCTATACCGCATCCTCATGGACCAGTCCACCTTGTCCGTCGGGTGTCGCGCGATGCGGTCCACCACGGCGCTCAGCACGCGCCGATTGTACTCGGGCCAGCCAGCAGTGTTGGCCAACGCAATCTCGTGGATGGGGGTGGTGTCCTCATCGCTAGTGCGAGTGAAGTCAATTGCTGCTGGGTTCTCGAGGCACGCCAGCACCGCCTCCAGCTCCCCACGACGAATCAGCAGCGACAAAGCGGGGACACGCGAATAGCCAAAGAATGTATTCTTATCCCACCTCTGTGTTAGATCCACCCTCACCCTCATCATCACATCCACCCCGTCGGCGACGGCACCACTCAGGGCATCGAGGTCTGCTGGGATCTGACGCACAGCGGCACTCAATCGATCCGTCAGTCATCCGAGAACTCTCGGAAAGCTCTGCAGCGGTGTGCTGTTGGCATCACGCACCCCGGTCGGAGCGTCATCTGGGGTCGGTGGGATGGACGCTGGGCCGGGGATTACGCTGCCGGCCCTCCTGCCGCCTAGCTCTTGAATGGCCCGTAGCTGCTCTTGAAGGGCCTGTTGTTGCTCTTCAAAGGCCCGTAGCTGTTCTTGACTGACCTGCTGTTGGTCCAGGAGGGGCTGCAGCATCTCCATCACTTCCCGGCTCAGGGGTACGCCATGGTAAGGCCGAAGGAGGCAGCGAGTCGATAGAAGTTGGCTACGAGAACAGGGGAGGCGCCACATGGGAAACCGATAGTCTACGAAAAAGAAAGGAAAATAAATAATGCGAACTAAGCGCAGGGGCAAATCGGGAGAAACAACGTATATGTCGACAGGGATAAAGGAGCGAAGGAGAAAGAAGAGGAAGGCGTACTTCTCAACGCAGACAGCGACTCAAGAAAATGTGGTGCGATGAGTGGGAGGGCGATCCGTGACAAAAAATATATATCCAAACCTGTTGTTCTTTTGAAATGGAACGTGTTGCTTACTATGCTGTTTCGCCCATACACCGTCTCTTCTTGGTCTGTAATAAGGCATTTCCGCTCGCCCGTTTGAGGTATTAAACGTTTTTCTTTGTCTTGTCAAGCAAATCTAAAATTTTACTTCTTGTTCCGCATGAGGTTTTTCCTTTGATCTTCATCTTCGGTTTCTAATGAGTAAAGGTTTGTTCCGTCGTGATTAATTTTACGTCTGCGGTTTTTTTTTTCGTCTCTTTCTTCCTTGTATTTAGCCCTTTTCTTCAAATTAAAATGTGCACACCACTAGGCAAACGATTGTCCTTTTTCAGGTCCCAAAATTCATTTTAGGCAAAAGTTTTATTTTCCCATCCTCCACCTTTTTTTCTTTGTTTGGTGGACTCGATTTTTAGAAAGATTAAAAAAAAAAAAAATCTCGTAAAAACTCGTGGAGTGAGGCAGCTCAACACAAGGACGTCAGGACAAGACCGTCACATACATCAGAAGAGACCGGTATCCTCTAGTCTTTGATCTGTGTGACGGTCTTGTCGTGACGTCCTTGTGTTGAGCTGCCTCACTCCGGTGAAGGAATGGTCCAACCAGCCAGGAGTCGAAATATATTGTACGATTGGTACGTCACGCCTAGTTAGGGAACTGCTTTTGGAAAACAACAACACATCTATATAGCAATCATCGATCAGCTTGTGAGCAAAGTCGTGAAAGCCAAAGCCGTCAAAAGCTGGCTCAAGGTAATCCAATGTTCGTTGTACGTCATCAAGGGGCCCGATGATAGTGATATCCTAGGTGTGAGACAACATGTGACCTCAGGACCTGAGACCTCTTGATAAGCTAAGAGCGAGGCCCACACCTCGCACAGATCGTTGTAGTTACGGGGAGAGGTAGCCAAGCAAAGAACCAAAAGTGAAGATTGGAGGCGGGTTAAGGTTCAGAAGAGGGTTATCGAAGAGAGAGCGTTGATCATACAAGCCCCCGTACAAGGGGTACAAGTTCGTAAACTATTTTGAGACAGGTATTGAGATGAATTGTTTCAGTCGACGGACACTCCACCAACGTATGGCGCCGTACCTCAATAGGGATTACCTTGTGCTTGGTTTCTCCCCCGCCCTGCCACTTCTACGAGGATTAAGCATGGAGAGAGTGGATCCGTGCTGACATCCTTCAAAGTCAAAGAAACAAACCCGTTTTGCACCCTAATAATAGGATCACTACAAATAAACATGCATCTTTGCAATTTGTCGACACTTATACACTGACCTTCTTTAGTTAATCACGTCGTTGAATCATTCGCTCGACTGGAATATTACATTCGATGCAAGTCAAGTGCTGACCCATTTTTTTCTTCTCTTCTTCTTCTTCACTTGCACACCGCTGGCAAAGACGAACATGACCACACGGCACAAAAATAGTCGTAGCATGCCTTTCGAGACAATGGAAGCACACCTCCTCATCAACAATTCCACCTTCGTCAAATTTAACTGCTTTTGACACATTCTGATATTTAAGATGTCCTCCACCACTCTCTTTGCCGTTCTTCCAATCACCGTGATATTCGGTTTGAAGATCATCGTATTTTGCCATACCTTTGCCATTTTGAAGACCATTCTTCCAGTCTCCGTCGTAGTAAGAGCCATTGGATTTCTCCAGTCGTCCTCTGCCATGCGGCTCTCCGTTGCCCCACTCTCCGGTGTATTTGCCTTTCCCCGTTGCCGACGTGTACGTGCCGTGTCCGTTCTGAAGGCCTTTCAACCATGACCCCTCATAAACAGACCCATCTTTGTACGTATAGGTGCCTTGCCCATTAAACATGCCATCCTCCCAGTGCCCTAAGTATTCATCTCCTCTTTTAAATGTTGCTTTCCCTTCACCGTTTTGTTTTCCGTTTCTCCACGCTCCTTTATACTGAGAACCATCTGCGTAGAGATACTCACCCTCCCCACAAAATAAACCATTTTCCCAATCCCCATCGTATATGTCTTTGTTTTTAAAGACTGCCTTGCCTTTCCCATGCGGTTTTCCACTTTTTTGATGGCCCGTATATTGCTCCATCCGACCGTTGTCTTGATGATCACTTGCTTATCTGAGATATCTAGAGTCGACTCGTTCGGCGTCGAAAGGCGTTAACGGAGTTCAAAGAAAGAAATACGTTCGGTAGTGGACACTAGGGACCGCATAGCATACTATTCCTTTCACCATACCATACAGAATACATAGATAGTTTGCAGCGCTGTTAATAATGTGTTTTTTTTTTTTTTTTTTTGTGAAACAAGATGAACGCGAGATCTTTTAAAGAGAGAAAAGTTGCGGTGCCCATCCCGAAACATAACGTAGAAATACTCTCGCTAAGGCGCACACAGCGACACACAGGAGTGTCATGATCCATGGTTGATCGACCAAGAGAATTCGGAAGGCTCGCGTTAGCCACAGAAAAAAAATTCCATCCACGATCGGAAGGAGATGCGTGGGTGTAACCCACGTCAAGAAGATGCAGTAGGAAAATTTGGAAGAAACAGCGAGGCTCACAGCAAAAATCCATCGGCGAAGCGGGTTTCCTGACCGTGACCGAAGGATGTTCCCCATCCATGCAGCCGCTACGGAGAGCAGGACAAACTCCTGAATGGCATAAAATATGAGCCGAGGTAAAGTTGCCGTGTAGTTCATCATGTGGAAATACGGGCCTTTGATGATTCGAACTAGATGTAGGGAAGAGACCCGAAGCGGCAGTTCCTGCATCCGAAGCGGCGGTTACGCTCGATAAAACTGCGTTGGATCTTACCACGAAGGCCTCAATGCAGCAGCAAAGCAGAACTACGTAAATAGATTTGAGAAAAATACTGCGTTCATTGAATAGAATATGGGCCCATGCTCGTCTACGAAGAAGCGCTACATCGATCCACTTTTGAACTTCATCAAATTCGTAGTATGTGTCGCACACTTTGTCGCAGTTTGGGCATCGATTGACCGTTCTCGTTTCTGGATGGATAGCTTCCTCCATAAAGTGCCCGCATTCGATGCATTGTGGCATTTTCTCCGCAGAAGGTCAATATGATTATATACACGCTTATTTAAAAATGAAAAGTAAAAGAAGAAACGTGGATGCAAACAAGGTGATGTACATACGACAAACAAAAAAAAAAAAAGAGTTCCCCAAGATGAAGATGTACAACACACTGAGAAACATATTTATTTTATTTTGAACAGTAGTGGAGAACGTGTGGAAATTATGTGGCACTAATTAAGAAACGCTAAATGAATTAGTCTGTTGACGTACAATAAAACCTCCAGTATGAAGTGTAACCAGCCTAGGTCTCAGTATACAACCGCAGAAAAAAAAAATTGAGCTACAATACGTGCTACTGCAGGTCCCCTGAAAAGTATGGTAGTTAAAGGTGGAATAAAATAGATATCCGGAAAATGCATCAGATCTCTATTCATTGTCATCCTCATCTTTATAGTTACGCTCCATTCGATTAAAAGTGGCATCGCTTCGTATGACTCTGGCGGGGGCGACGAGACTGTCGAGAGTTGTTATTTTCGACTGATCTTCTCGAACAACTATCCCACCGAATTTATCCGCTACCATCCAGGCACAGAAAATAGGGAAAATTTATGAGCAAATTTTCGCAGAAAATGTCGTCGCTGGTAGACGACAACGGAGTTGTAAAAACGCCCTGAGCTGTTCTCCAATGTTTTATCAATTTCAATAAACGAGGTTGCTTTGGACGCTGCAAAGGAGTTCCGAGAAGGAGCATCACCCGTCCGCCGTGTCATCTGTCTGATATTTTGTTTCACTAAAATCTGAAAATGACCGAGATGCGTTGTCATTCGCCTTTCGATCATCCGCAGTAACCGCTGGCCCGTCGAACATGGTGATGTTTTGTCCCGCTCTCCCGTTTACAGGCTTGGAAATGTATGGTTGGCTCGAAATATCATCTGTCAGCATAAAGCTGCAGGGCAGCAGAAACTCGTGGTCCGGAGCTAAATGGTACATATACGGAAGAAGTGCCTTGCTTCCGGTGACGGCTTTCCAAAAAGGCTCAAAAACGAAAATGGTTGTATTCAGCAGTAAATCCGGTAGGGTGGGCTGCCCCTTTCCGCCGGTGTCTTTTTCGGTTTGTTCTGCGATATATTGGTGTAGAACTGTATCCCATGACCATGTCTTCCAGATGATCTCAACCGACTCATCGTCTTTATCCAAGACTCGACGCTCTCTAGATGGAAGACTCTGGTCGTTTTGAAAAAAATGAAAATCGGCTGGGGTTGAATATAATTTTGCTCGAAACCCAGCACTCACTGCGGCTTCCATCATGCACATTGCCGTGTACCGTTCCTCATCGTCTTCGTCGATAAAAAAATGAATTAATGCATTATCTGAAGAACAAATGTTTTTTTGTCTCTTTATGTGGCAAAAAAAGTCGTGTATTTTCCTTTAGTAGAGAACCAGTGGAGTTGCCAGCGAAAATACCGTAATAGTTTGCCATCTTCTCTTGTGTCTCGCAGCACTCCAACAGTGCCCCAGAGGAGTCGCAATTGTATTCCAGCAGTTTTACAGAAGATCCATCTGTGCCGAAGTCGAAACGACCAGTGAAGGCCGGGGTCGTTCTCCATGACCGACGCAAACACTGGTGTAGTTCGTGGGGAATACCAAAATAGTCTTCCAGAATTCTTTCTGCGTTCGGTGCATCTAACACGCTTTGTGTGGCTTGTAGTGCAATTTTGTGCAGCGAATGGGCTCCGTGTCGTAGTCGAGCCCACATATTGTAGTCCATGTGATAAAACCCAGAGGGTACATCCGCCAATCTAGCTTTCCCAGTAGCGGAGTCGACAAGAGACCGTCGCAAATAAAATTCGCTTTCCGTTGGAAGAGAATGAGGGTTTGTCCATGGCAGCGTCACCTGAGGTTCCACCGGCTGCCGAAAGATGCGTCCGCGGCCCGTAATAATTCGATAATCATCCCCAACGTCCGTCTCTGAGGGGTTCAAAAGGCAGCTATCAATGGAAACCCATCCCAGAACGCCTTCGCTTTCAATGGTAGCGTTGTTGACATTATTCACCACGATCGGCAGGGCTCTACTGAAGTGCTTTCCTGATCCCATCGCCTGCAGTTATGCCCTTGCTCCACTATGTGCACCGCATGGCTGGTCAGCCCCACCACAATAGCCGCATGTCCCCCAGTGCCTTCATGCGGGGCGGACGGTGCCACACAATAACGTCACCCACATCCGGCGTCTTTGAAATTCGATTTGGCATTCGTCTTGTTCTCTTAGTTGACTGATCTCGAATGTCAATGCATGTCACATCGTCTTCCCACAACTGTTTTGCTTCTTCCACGTTCTCAAGCCATACACCTTTTCGTGCCGCTAAGTACCGTCGAACCAGCTCGATGCAATTCCATTTGCGCCCCAGTGTCCGGAAAGGCTGCGAACTTGGAGCAGATAACTTCTCTAAACCGCATAGAGGATGGTAAAGTGGAGCAATAGAGTCTTGGAGGAGGATCGTGCGGTTCTTTCTCCTCGCCATTTGACAGTACCGGAACTCCGTCATCTGTCACCCGATGATGTGGTTAAATGGTACAGCCGGATGGGCTTGCATTACGATCCTTCTTGCTTGTCATGTGTATCTGAGTGAGATGCGAGAATCAACTGTTAAAATTCATTTAATAGTTTCCTCTGAATGATTATGTTACGACAACCACGCCACCTGCAAAAGAAAAGTACGTGTGGAAGGAAGAGAAGCCAACGAAAAGAGTAAAAATTTTAAGTAAGAACAACAGGTAAGGGAGAGATATTACTGCTTCATGATATTTCGATAAGTCTCTGGATGTTTACTACTTCATAGCTGTTTAATTTAATATTTTTTTTGATGATATACTTGTCATTCACAGCACCACCGGTCATTTAAGCCCACTCAGCACTCGCGGCTTCGCACGGGGACAGCCCGTAGCAAAAAATCTTTTTGTTCTACGAACAGAAAAAAAAAATAGCTTTTTTTGTGGGATCAACAAAGCTGATCTCATTTTTTTTCAGTCGTTACAGCTAAATATAATAATAATAATAGTTAATTAGATCTCGAGGAAAGTACTCTCTCACGATACCAGAGGTATCCTGCCGCAGTAAAGTAAAACGTGAAGATAACGACCAAAAACATCCCCACTGCATCCGTCAGCTTCGACGTGAGCTGGCTGTCATACTCGATAGCCTTGTTTCCGAAAACAGAATGCCATGCGCGGCACACCAAACACTCTGGTTCATTAGTGCGGCGAGTGCGACGTGGAGTTGTACCGCGAGAAGAATGAGCCCGATGGAGCGCATCATTAATTAGGTTCTGGACGGCAGCAGGATCTGAAGGAGGAATCTTGGATCCCTCTTCGGGAAGGGCTTGCTGCGTCTTAGAGCGGCCGCGGGGAGGCATGGGTGATAGTTAAGGTAAATGACAGAACGAATGCAAATGCGAAACACTACAGAAGACAGTTTTAGTCAATAGAAAGGCACAATAAGTGAAGAAATAATGTACTGAGCGTCCCTCTATGTCTTTTTAGTTCAAGTAGTACAGTAATTCAGTCTTCCAGACTTTTTGAAATAGTCAAAAAGGCCTGGAAATAATATTAATTATTAATTCTCATTTATTTTATTTTATCGGAGGAGAGTAATTTTTTTAATGGTTTAAACGAACAGGTATATCGGCCCTCTATCGATGCATTAGCACTAGAGTTGTGTTTTCCCCACATTTTTAGTAGTTTTCCGCCGTCTTTCTTCGGTTGCATCAGGGAGATGTCGAGTCGTGCTGCTCGTCTTTTTTCTTCTGTTTCCGCATTGCGCCATCCGTTTTTTCCACAAGCTCTTCACGGTCTCTCTTCACGCCTGATGCAGGGGATAAGCGCTGGAGAAACTCCAGATCCTTTGGTTTGAGATCTAACGCCTGGCAGAAACGTGGCTCCTCCGAGTTCACCCGCAGAATTTCTCTCGCAAGAAGTCCAGCGTGCTGTCGATTCAATTTAGCAGCATTCTTTTCATCCCGAGCATACGAAAGGAAAGCGCTGACAAACGCTGGTAACACCTGTAAATGGGAGTTCAGCGCAGGCTTGCTGCAAATTTCTACCTCTTCCTGCTCGTAATCACCAGTTAGCCAGGTGTGGCGATTCCACTTGGTATTTTCAAGACTAAAAAGGTTATGTTCCATCCAGTTGGGTAAGAGATACCGCTCCTTCCGCGACGCATGTTAATAAATGCATCATAATCCTGTATCCATATTCATTATTTATTAACTGGCCAATATGAGCGATACTGTCATTCGCGATGTATTTGTTCATCAGTTGAATGTCGTACAAAAGGTCAAAAAAACGAGCTACCACAGGAGCGCTGTATTTCCCAATCGACAATTCGCCTAAACGTTCCTTTGAAATCTCTCAGAATCTCTTTCTTTTCTTTGGATGAGTTAAGGAAAATGTCAATGACGATAACAGCGCGCCTTCACGGGTAACAGCAATGGCGGCGCAATGAGGACGAATGGTGTCGCACAGCTCACTGACTTCTTCTCGAGTTCCGGCTTTTAAGAAGGCAAAGGCGAGTCGCTGGACAAAAGGAAATCCGATAGATTCCTTTGAGAGATCAGTTTCTCCACCAAGTCAAATAATCGCGTCAGAAGATGTTTTGAATGTCTGGGTTGTTCTGAACAACATCTTCGAGGGTATCCCACCCATCGCTTCATTGCTGATGGATCATACTTAAATATTAAGCACAGTCGGTCCCGATCAGAGCTAGTGCCCACCGACTGCTATAAGCA
>VFSE01000052.1:0-13559 GCA_010157825.1 Vickermania ingenoplastis | reverse complement strand
GGTGCAGCCAGTAAGAGCGTCTCTTCGTTGACTGCTTCATCACCCTCTTCATTATCGTCCTCTCCGCGAGGTGGAGAGGCTGTGGAAGGAGAAAACGAATACATTTTTTTATTTTATTTTTTTTTTCAAAACAGCCCAGTCGATTGACAATATGGGGTGATGTGAGTTGAACAGATAGTGCGAAGGCTCAAATGTTTATCTTTTGCCTTGCCTTTTTTTTTTTTCACGATCCTTCTGATATAGTTATGTCGTTGTTGTTGTTGTTGTTGCTGCTGCTGTTGTTGTTGTTGTTGTTGTTCTTTATCGTGGGTGGGGATTGCTGATGGTTTGCTGTTGTTCTAGAGGTTGGTGGTATACAGACTCCGAGGATCTCAGAGGACTTTTAGTTATGGATTCCTTCTTCACTAACGTACGTATCTCTATTTATATTGACACAGTATGTATGTATATATAGGTATGAAATTTTATATGTTTGGCTCTCGTTTCTTTTTTTTGTTTATCGCTCACTTTCTCCCGGTGATCCTTTTTTATTTATTTTATTTTATTTTATTTTATTTATTATGATGATGATGATGATTGTAGACTCTCTCTCGACTTGACGTCGAGAGAGGGCCTAATTGAATGAAATAAAATAAAACTCAAAAAAGAATACCTGCCAGCCTGTCCTGCGCGCGGAAGTGCAATAAATAAATGAAAAAGAAGAAGCAACGGCTACGCAACGGTTCCTTCTGCGCGCACACGCCACGAGCGTATTAAAAGATATCGAGATCGAGCAAGGGGAGAGGGAACCGAGTGATTAATAATAATAATAATAAGTGGCTAATTATTTTTTCTTTTTAAAATAAATGAGGCGGCGGGGCGATGATCGAATATAGAATGAGAAGACAACAAGAAATGTCAGAGAGAGAGCGCCGCGCAATAAAACCGAATGAAATGTATAAAGTTACGACGACGACAGGGACCGTCCGACTTCCGACTAATTTATTTTTTTCTTTCTTTCTTCCTGTATCACTTTTTTTTAAAAAAAAAGAGGAGAAAAGAGAAGAAAAGAGGAGAGAGAGGAGAAGCAGCGGAGGTACATCAATACAATCAGAGCAAAGAGCGAGGAAAGGAGGTTCAAGTTTGTGCTGTAGTGGGGTGGAGAAGACGAATAGAAGTAGTAGTCATGATGGTACTCTTCTTATAGAGTGAAGAGGGAAGGGGAAGGGGGGGGCAACACCCAAAAAGGGTCGCTCTCTGCTAGTAGTGGAGAGATGTCGCCTCGCCTCCCTCTCGCTGTGGCGGCGGCGGCGGCTGGGTCTTACACCTTGTCAGTGATACAAGAAAGGAATGAATATAGAAGAGATGCGAAGCCATTAGTTATTCACGATAGGGATGCCAGAAGATTCACATGTATAAAAGCCCAGGAACAAAAACTGCGGCGACATCATTTTGGAATATTATATTTCCCTTTCTTTAAAAATAATTGTATTTATTTTTCTGTAGTAACCTGATTTATAATTTAAATATGTATGTTAAACGTTTTGTTGTTGTTTTTTTGTTTTTTTTTTTTTTTTTCGCAGGTTAAAAAGTGTTGCGAGGTGGTAAAGTAAGGGTGTCGGGTTTTAGACTCTTCCAATGGTCCTGTTCGAGGGCGGGAACTACAAGGGGGGGGCGGGATGGTTTTTAAAAACAGCAACAGACAAACTGCAAGGGGTTTTTCAAGTTTGGGTGGTTTGGCCAGGCAGTTTGTCGAGGCAAGCGAAACCTAACTGCGCGTTATATATAAAAACAGAAAAAAAGAACAGGCAGAGTACAAGCATAATATATGTATTTCTCCTAAACAAGTTGAGAAACCACAAATTGCACCTCCACCTCTCAATTGGTGGCATATTCTAAGCACTTATCGCTCATTTCATTCCATTTTCTTTCTCCAGTTCTTTCTCAGTATTCCTCGCACAGCACAACAAAAAAAAAAGGATTTCCATTCTTGATTCCTTTGTGCTTGGTGTTTTAGTTTATTATTATTACTCGGTATCACGGGGCGAGGAACTGCTGCAGCTAAACACGTCTCCGCTTGGAGCGAGGCTAGAAATATAACAAAAAAAAAAATGGAGCTGCGGCCGTGGGGTCGTACTGTACGCGTCTCGGGGAACAAAAAGCACATAGTCTGTTTCCTACGCGGAAAATCAAACAAAAAAAAAAACTACAGATACTACAGATACTCATCGATGCCACTCATGAACTCAAAAGGCTCATGATCTGTACGGCGCACTGATCATACATCCGACCTCTTTGCTCGACGCACGATCCTGATCTTCCCCCGGTGGTCGGAGTGGAAGTACGGCACGGGCCGCTCGTGGAGCACCACTTCCACAAAGGTGGCGAGATGACCATAGAGTGCGCCACAGTCAATTGGGTCTTGATTACAACACCCTTTGATCCCCCAGTCCACTGTATCGTTAGGGTGCCGCTCCAGGCGGTCCAGCACAAGGTGCTGGAGCCTCCGGCCGCCAGGCGTGGCCAAGGGGCTGGTGGAGGGGAAGCGGACAGGGGGACATGCGGGGGGGCGAACCTGCTCTAGCTAGAGCCGACCAGACTATGGCTGGGAGAGATCTCAATAGAATGGGAACAGAAGAGAGCGAGAGCAGCGGTGGAGAGAAGACGACGCTGACCGATCCATCGCCACACGACAGTACTATCTGCAGGCGAGGGCCTCGGACCTCGGGACCTAGCCGGTTCACTTGCCCTCCATTGTTTTTGTCCATCTTTGGTTTCCCTATTGGGAGCTTGCGGGAGGACGGCGCTCCCCAGCCCCCTTTCGGAGGTGTCTCATTTCAGGACGTTCCACATTCATATGGTCCAGGAGTAACCGTTCAGATCGCAACCTCCTCCCACGCTCCGCTGCTCCGCTACGCCTTGTCCCCAACGACTGGGAATAAGTGGGGAAGGGGGGGCAACGATGGGGTACGTACACCCTGCCCTTCTACCGCTCTACAGATTGCTCTCCTCTTTCTACAGCTCCTCTGGTCTCTCTACCGTGCTGCTACATCTCTTTTATTCTAGGGTCCGATGAGGGCATTCCACGGCACCACTTCGTCTTCCATCAGGTCGAACCGGTCGCGATCTGCCGGATCCAATTGATTCACATCCCAAGGACGACACATCCACGCACCGATCCTGATCTTCCCTCGGTGGTCGGAGTGGAAGTACGGCACGGGCCGCTCGTGGAGCACCACTTCCACAAAGGTGGCGAGATGACCATAGAGTGCGCCACAGTCAATTGGGTCTTGATTACAACACCCTTTGATCCCCCAGTCCACTGCATCGTTAGGGTGCCGCTCCAGGCGGTCCAGCACAAGGTGCTGGAGCCTCCGGCCGCCAGGCGTGGCCAAGGGGCTGGTGGAGGGGAAGCGGACAGGGGGACATGCGGGGGGGCGAACCTGCTCTAGCTAGAGCCGACCAGACTATGGCTGGGAGAGATCTCAATAGAATGGGAACAGAAGAGAGCGAGAGCAGCGGTGGAGAGAAGACGACGCTGACCGATCCATCGCCGCACGACAGTACTATCTGCAGGCGAGGGCCTCGGGCCTCGGGACCTCGGGACCTAGCCGGTTCACTTGCCCTCCATTGTTTTTGTCCATCTTTGGTTTCCCTATTGGGAGCTTGCGGGAGGACGGCGCTCCCCAGCCCCCTTTCGGAGGTGTCTCATTTCAGGACGTTCCACATTCATATGGTCCAGGAGTAACCGTTCAGATCGCAACCTCCTCCCACGCTCCGCTGCTCCGCTACGCCTTGTCCCCAACGACTGGGAATAAGTGGGGAAGGGGGGGCAACGATGGGGTACGTACACCCTGCCCTTCTACCGCTCTACAGATTGCTCTCCTCTTTCTACAGCTCCTCTGGTCTCTCTACCGTGCTGCTACATCTCTTTTATTCTAGGGTCCGATGAGGGCATTCCACGGCACCACTTCGTCTTCCATCAGGTCGAACCGGTCGCGATCTGCCGGATCCAATTGATTCACATCCCAAGGACGACACATCCACGCACCGATCCTGATCTTCCCTCGGTGGTCGGAGTGGAAGTACGGCACGGGCCGCTCGTGGAGCACCACTTCCACAAAGGTGGCGAGATGAGAACACGCTGCTGCTGCGGAAATCGGCTCTATTCCACTCTGGTTCTTCTTCCCCCAGTCCACTACATCGTTAGGGTGCTGCTCCAGGCGGTCCAGCACAAGGTGCAGCAGTCGCCGCACCTCCTCGGGGGTCTTCTCATATCCGTTGAGCCACCCTTCTGCTAGGCGATGCAGCGGTGTGTTGAAAGAACTATTTTCGATGGTGAAGTCGATCCTGCGGGGTGTTCGCAGCACCGCCTCCACCACCTTCACGGGTCCTCGTACAAGAACAATAGTAAGCAGCGGCTCCTTATCCAAAACTCTGCACATCACATCCGCTCCAGCAGAAACGCACTCGTCAATGGCAGCGTAGTCCGGCTCAGGGTACCCAAGGCACGCAGCCCACAGCCGGCTCGTCGCCGCATCCGCATCGATATATCTAGCCACATCCTTATTGAAGCACTGCTGCTCCTCAGGGCCCAGTGTAGCCCAGTCCAGCGCCCACACCTCTTCCGTCAGCCGTATCGGCTCCGTCTGGTCCGCAAAGTATGAGACATCGCTCTGCAGCACGGGCCAGAGAACAGAGAGGAGCTGATGCTCTGCCACAAGGGAAAGCAGGTTCACTCCGCACACCTTCATGGACCAGTCCACCTTGTCGCTCGGGTGTCGCGCGATGCGGTCCACCACGGCGCTCAGCACACGCCGGTTGTACTCGGGCCAGCCAGCGGTGTTCGCCAACGCCATCTCGTGGATGGGGGTGGTGCCCTTCTGGCGCTTACAGTAAAGTCGATCGCCTTGGGGCTCTCGAGGCACGCCAGCACCGCCTCCAGCTCCCCGCGACGGATCAGCAGCGACAGGGCGGGGACCGCCTTGTACCCGAAGAAGTTCCGGTCTGATGCAACTGTAGGAGCTATGAGGAGCGTCACATCCGCCCCGTCGGCGACGGCACCACGCAGCGCATCGAGGTCCTTGGAACGCCGCACAGCGGCAATGAGGCGGCTTGTGGGGGCGGTGTAGAAGAACATATATATATATATATATATATCAAAGGATGTCGTGGGGAACGGGGGAGAGCGGAGATGGAGCACGCGTGTTTTCTCGGCAGCGGGGGGGGGCGATAATGGAATGCAGAATGAAAGGAACCTTTTTTTTTAGAGAGAGAGGCAGCAAGAGAAGAAAGCGGAAGGGGGGAACTGGGATAAACAGCAAAGAATTGGTAATAATAATGTAGAGAGCGCTGAAGATATACATATATATAGATATATATATATATATATATATATATTGAAGAATGGACGTGTCCGAGACTGGTGAATGCTTTACGGATTGCTCCTCTTTCCCTTCTTCTTCAGATTGCTTTCTCCCGTGCGCAAGTTTATTAAAAAAAAAAAAAAGGCAAAATAACACTTCTGATGAATCATAATATTGCGGTTGCGAGTCCCACCCTTCCATCCCCACAAGTCCCCACGGGAGGTCTTCCAGGGATGAGAAGTGGTGGACCTTTGCATTGTCGTATGTAATTATATTTAGACTTGATGGTTTACGCTTTGTTAATAGCCTTCTACATTCAATAGACTTCTCTATGTTCATAATTATGCCTTGGCCTTGTACTTCACTTTATCTTGTCTATTGTCTAACATATATCTTATAGCAAGGGAGTTAGTATTCTGAAGAATGGACGTGTCCGAGACTGGTGAATGCTTTACGGATTGCTCCTCTTTCCCTTCTTCTTCAGATTGCTTTCTCCCGTGCGCAAGTTTATTAAAAAAAAAAAAAAAAAAGGCAAAATAACACTTCTGATGAATCATAATATTGCAAGTTTGCGAGTCCCACCCTTCCATCCCCACAAGTCCCCACGGGAGGTCTTCCACAGGGATGAGAAGTGGTGGACCTTTGCATTGTCGTATGTAATTATATTTAGACTTGATGGTTTACGCTTTGTTAATAGCCTTCTACATTCAATAGACTTCTCTATGTTCATAATTATGCCTTGGCCTTGTACTTCACTTTATCTTGTCTATTGTCTAACATATATCTTATAGCAAGGGAGTTAGTATTCATATATATATTCTCCTTTAAGCTCCTCGACAGCATCCATCTGTTACATTCATGTGTGGTTGGACGGGCGTTGCCATACCTGTTTTTATGATCATCTTTGCCATTACACAGCGAGCAGGGGTTGACTTGGGGGGGGGGGGTAACACGTGCTGCACAGCTTCGCCAACTCGATTCCACACGGCCGTGCTTCGTGCAACAGATGATAGGGCTACTGCTACCACATAATTCCCGCCGAGGAGGGCAGAAGTACCCCAGTACGCCGGACCAGTACTACTACTGCCCTCCGCCTACGGCGGGAGCCTACTTTCTTTGGTGCCATCTGCTGGAATGAATCTGTTTCCAGCGCTGCAAAGGTCAACGTTTCAACGCATGACGTTGTATGGAGAAAAAGATAAAAAGATAAACAACACCCAGGAGAAAAAAAAACAGGGGCACTACCGGCGACTACTCGTAGAATGCGTCACACGCACGACTGCCAGGAGATCTGGCCATTAGGAGAGCATCGGGGTAGTCATTTGTTGCTGTGGGGCTGGCCGTTGATCCCCCACACACACACACACACACTCACAGATGGAACGGGTGGCTCCCCTACCATCATTCGTTGGTGTTGGACGGCTGTTTGGTGCATATGTTGTTGTTGTTGTTGTTCTGTATTCTGTTTCTTCCTGGCGCCTCTGTTATAGGTGTGTCTCAGTCTATGAGGTGGTCCCACACACAAAAAAAAAAAGGGTATCGGTTCATAACGCCCGTTTTGGCTCTTGTTGTTGTTGAAGTGCGGGAAGGAAGAGAAACGATGTATGGAGTGCTGGTGTCGCGCTCTTCGTGGGGGGGCAGGCGGGAGGGGAGTGCGGGGCTCCGTGCGTTCGTCAACAGATCATATGTTGTATATCATCTCTCGTTTCTGGCGTGTCTGTCGTCTTACTCTTTTCGTAGTCACATAGCACTTGTAGGGCGTTTATCCAGTACGTGTGTGTGTGGGTGTGTTGGATGCTGCCTCTGAGGGAGTACGCTGATTTGTTTTTTTTTGTTGTTGTCGTCGTTGTCGTCGTCGTTTTAGTTTAGTTTAGTGTTTTTGTTTGTTGGTTGAGCGTTGTTGTGTATGCCAGGTGCAGAGACTAGCATCGTTCAAAGACCTTGTAAAGGCTTTCTACGGACACAACGTGCTGGATCGCCCCGTGTGTGAGACACGCAGCCGGCAGCCGAAATAACTTCTTGTTTTTGAGGCATGGGAAGAGCCCAAACCTTAAGGCATCTTCTGCAGTGCTCTGCGGAGGAAGAGGGGAGGCGGGGGCAATGGATCGCCCGCCCTCCGCTCCCACACCAGGTACCGTGGAGGATGGGGGGTGAGGAGGCAGAGGAGGAGAATTGGTTGAGACCACGTGGCCCTGCCGGCGGTCCACACCCGTAGAGAATGTTCGCTAGGTGCCGTGCAATGGCAGTGAAGCACCGTATCTCCTCCTCGCACCCCGCCCTAGCGGCCTCCAGGTCCACCGCTTCCTTCTCCGCCGTTTTGTGGAGGGCGGGGGGAGGAGGGGTGGGTGGTGTTTGCCTGCCCCGCCGCTGCGTCCACTGCGGCGCCGCCGCTCGAGGACGGATACGGAACACAGTCCGCGAGGCACAGCAAGAAGAGGGGGATGCGCTCCACGCACGGGGGCCACACACTTTCTATTCGTGGTGGTGGCGGCGGTGGGGAGGAGGAGCTCTGGGGACCAGGCGAGCCGGCGGTGGTCGGTCGTTGGGTTGGGTTCCCCTCCGTCGGATTCGATACGGGTGTCGGGAGGGACAGCGGGCCAATCTCCTGCGGTATCGAAAGGAGGAGGCCGGAGGCGGTGATATGGATGCCAAAGTACTCCCGAAGGAGGTGTCGGTGGCGTACAAGGCGGCGGACGAGGCGCTGGACGAAGGCCCTCGTCGCGGGCTTGGGTACGGGAAGTGGGTCCTCCTCCCCCTCCCCCTCCTCCTCCTCCTCCAGCTCTCGCTTCACCCCGCTAGCTCTCCGCCTCGACCTCCCCGAGGCGCTCTCGAGAGACTGGGGCGGTAAAAAAGAGTAGCTCCTCTGATTTCTTTGCCACCGACGCCACCAGGGCCTGACGCGCTTCCAAGTGCATTCCCTCCCAGCAGGCACGCACGCCAGCACTCTCTTGGGTGGCGCCTCCTCCTCCTCCTCCTTCTCCTGCTCCTCCTGCTGCTGCTGTAGAGGCATCCAGAGAGCCGGTGGAAGCCGTTTCCTCCTTTTTCACGGATGTTGTTCTCACGTACGAGGCGTACAGCAGCGGGGGGCTGCAGGCGGTCAGGAGGGACAGGAGGGCGTCGGAGAGGGTGAACTCCGTGCCGAGGTGCGCCAGATCTTTTGCCAAGGCGACGTACAGCAGGGACTGGATACACAACGGGGAATCACAGCATGTTGTCATGCCCCGTCTCGTGCCGCACTCGTGTGGCACCTCCTCTTCGCCAAAAAGGACCGTCTCCGGCATTGGATGCCCTTCGGGTACCAGGCGAACACTCAACGGTGGCAACAGGGCGATCATCTGTGGTGGTAGTGGTGGTGGTGGCCTCTCCTCCGCCAGGCGAGTCATCGCCGCGCCACGGCTGTATCACATTTCCGGCGTTGTTTGCGTATCTTTCCTGTGAATGGTTCTGGGAGTGGCGTGCCCCAGCGAGTCCGGCGGCGAGGCGATACTGCCCCTCCCGGGGTAGACCGAGTTCCTTCCAGCGGCGAAAGATGCTTTGAAATACGAATTCTCTCGCCATTTCTCTCGCGTCGACCATCAGCAAGTGGGTGTCTGACTGGAGTAGGAACGTCTCGGGTTGACCATCCCGACCCAGCACATCTTGTCCTGAAACATCGTCGCGCTGGGGGTGGTAAGGGCATCCAAATGCGCAACAATAGCGAGAACGGAGGAGAGAACACAAAAAGAAGAAGAAGGACGCGTGTGGCGTTGGTCTCGTGCGGAGGGCTCGCATACCCCCCCACCGGTGGCGGCGGCGGCGGGGGCACCTCTATCGGGGCAGAGAGCAGCTGAACGGATTGAAAAGCACCGGTGTGGGGCGACGGAAATGGCGGCGGCGGCTCGATGCCTTCCTCCGATGCGGGTAAGAGGGAGGACGAGGAGGATAATGAAGCAGCGGTTGGAGGAAACGCTGCGGGATCGCAAGCTGGATGCGGGTGTGGTGGAGCAGGCTGGCCGTCCGCCACGGCGCTTGAGCGGCGCCCTTGTTCGTGCGGGTCCGGCGCCGTCTTTAATCCCTGTGCATCTGGTGCGGTGGAGGGCCTGCTGCAGCGGCACGTCCCGCCCTTCTCTCCCTCTCCGATAGGGAAACCACCCCGTTGCTGGGCTTGTTGAAACGCTCGGAAGGCCGATATCCCGTTGTCATCCGCCTCATCATCATCCTCCTCATCCTCATCATCATCATCACCGCTCTGCCGTTTATGTAGTGGTCGTACCGCAAAAGCGGCGGTCGCTGGCACCTGCGAGGGGGTCGGCACCTCCACCGCTCCTGAGGGATTCAAGAGCCTCCCCGCCGGTACACTCGGGGATGTTTCCCTTTCCATTTCCTTTATTTGTTCAGTGGAGGAAGATCCAGGTAGAGAGGATCCTTGGTGTTCGGCTTCGGCTGCTTCGGCTGCTTCTCGTTTGCGTTTTCTCTCCAGGGGCGCCGGGCCAGGGGTGG
Organism: Vickermania ingenoplastis; assembly: GCA_010157825.1. Taxonomy (NCBI): domain Eukaryota; phylum Euglenozoa; class Kinetoplastea; order Trypanosomatida; family Trypanosomatidae; genus Vickermania; species Vickermania ingenoplastis. The sequence goes on along the minus strand of VFSE01000052.1, from coordinate 3,735 downwards.
AGAGCGGGCGTGGGCCTGCATCGTGTTCCTCGGCGCCATCCCACGCACGGCCCCGGGCTGACGCCGCCGCTCCGCCGCCTCCCATTCCAGTTTTAAAGAAGGCATCGAGGGCGCCGCGCTGCGCATCCGTGCGAACCAGCTGCGATGGGTTCACCGGCATCCCTCCTTCTCCCCTGCCAACACTTGTAGCAGGGGCGAAACCGGCCAATGGTGCCACGGTGGTGGCCCGCTGCACCGCCCTCCCTGCCGCGCCTCCCAGCGAGGTGATCTGGCTCCCTCCGCGGCCACTGGCAGCCGCCATGGCCTTCCCGAGCTTCATCATCTCCAGCTGCTGCTCCTCCGCAGACCGCACGACGGTCTCCCGCAGTAGTTTGCCGAGGTGATACAGAATGCGGTCCTCGTCCAGGAGAGAGACCTCCTTCTTTGTGGGGTGGATATTTGTGTCGACGCGATCGCCTGGGACCGTGAGGAACAGCACGGTGAAGGGCTTTTGCCCAGAGGAAGACCCGAACGTGTTGAGCAGCGGGCTATAGATGGACTCGACCAGCCGGCGAATCCCAGCATGCTCCACAAGACGATGGTTAATGAAGAGGAGAGGTAGGACGACGTTCGCCCCCCGCTGGTCCCACTTTGATCGCCAGATCGATGTGGGAGCGTGAGATCGCTGGTGTACCCGGCAAAGGTGCAGAAGGCGCGGGGCGGTGGCGGCGAAAGAGGCGCAGCCTGTGCCTTGGAAAGGAAAGAGCCCCCGTTGCTGTTGCTGCGGTGGTGTTTTTCGTCCTCCTCCTCCTCCTCCTTCACGTCCTTCATGGAAGACAGCGGAGAATCAGATGCGGTGTACGACGACGACACGAGCAGCCGAGAAGGAACCCGAACACGAGCCGAGGCAACGCGGAAGGCGTGAAGAACATCCTCTTGCGTACGCGGTGGTAGCTGTTTACCCGGCACCGCCAGACTGGTGCCGGAGGCCCCCTCCGAGCCCTCCGCAGGATCACGAGTGGCTTGAGTAGCGAGTAGTGTGAATAAAAAGGGTTGAATGCGCTCCCGCCATGCTGCGGTCTCTGTGGCAGACGACAGCATAGGCAGCGCGGTGCCCTCCTCCTCCTCCGTGGATCGGCGCTTCTCAGATGCCGGTGGTAACGGGGGCATCGCATCCTCTGGAATAAAGTAGATCAAGCGTAGGTGGTTCGCGATGGTTTTCCCGTACGCCAGGCGTATGTTCTGCAGTGTGGTCGATCCTTTGGGAAACGCTATCCCCACTCGAGCCGCACCACCACCACCACCACCACCACTTGTGTTTAGTGTATTTTCCTTCCAGCAAGAAAAGGCAATATGGGGGAAGGCGAGAGCGTAGCGAGTCACGAGATCCAATAGACGGCTCCACTCCTCGTTCGGCTTCAGTGCCGCACGGCGCGTGGGGCTCGACGCGAAGAGGTGCTCCACTCGAATGGTGGTTCCGGCGTTCGCGGCGCAGGGTTGCATGGGTGGGCTGTCAACATGCGCCCATCACAGAAAAAGCGCGCCAGCCCAGCCCGGGGGAGGGGCCAGCCCTCGGGCTGCCGCCTTCCCCCGCGTGCGCCCGCCGTACATCTTCTTCTTCTCCCTTTCGATCCCCCGCCGAGGCGGTGCGTCGCTGCTTGATATGACGACCACCCGGCCCACATACGACATGGACGCTAGGGCCTCGCCACGAAACCCAAACGTTCCGACGCGCTCGAGATCCTCGAAGGCCTCGAGTTTGCTGGTGGCGTAGCGTTCGCACAAGAGTGGGAAATCCTCTGGATCAATCCCGCACCCATCATCTTGCACCTGCAACGCCCCGAGGCCCCCATCGGCGCAGGAGACATGAATAACGCTGCTTCCAGCGTCGATGGCATTCTCCAGGAGCTCCTTCAGCGCTGCGGAGGGACGCTGGACGACTTCGCCGGCGGCGATGCGATTGATGACGTCGAGGGAAAGTTTTTGGATGCGTCGGTTGAGATGGTTGTGAAGAGGAACAACGTCCGGTGCAACGGCCGCTGCTGCTGCTGCTGTCGGCCCGGGGCCTTGCGGAGGGGACGGCTCCGCCGCCGCGACTGTAGAAGATCTGTCCTCACGCATACACCAGTGGTGAGAGACCGCTCTCTAGCTGGATTTGATTTGAACGGATTTGAATTGAGGGCGGGGGGCAGCTATGTTCTGAGGAGGTAGTTGTGTTTGTTTTTTGCTCTTCTTATGCAGAGAGCAGGGGTAGTGAAATGTAAAACTTAATTCTGTTGGTACTTCTTCCTTCGATTATAGTAGTGTGCGTGTCGATAGCCGTCACTCGATTCGATTGAAAATGCGTCGCAGCTCCTCTTCCTCTCTCTCTCCTCCTTCTTCGCCTTCTTGACGATTGCACACGCGCCCTCGGCAACTACCGGCAGGGAAGGATGCGTAAGTCTGTCGGAGAGGAGAGACGCAGCGGAAACCCAATACTCCACCACCATAAACATAAATAAGGAATAAGAATAAAAAGGAAGCAACGAAGGAGACGAAGCAAACAAATGCATTTTGATGACACGTAAAAACAAGGTAATCAGATACGATGGCGAGAATATACCCATCGGCAACAAAGTAAAGCGTTCGACTCTATCGGATATTTGTTTGTTGATCATTGCAACCTTTGGCAGGAACCTCACCACCACTAAGCATACCTAGGTATACCGCGATGGCTAAAAAACCTTCCGCACGAAGCAATTTGTATGAAATAATAAAAGAAAGTACAGGCGAATAATAAACATCAAAAACTGGCAACAAGAAAACAGCACGGCTTCACTATCTTCGCGAAGGGGGGAGAGGAGTTTGCTGGCCAAACCACCCAAACTTGGAAAACATTCATTTTTTCCAAGGATCCGGGTCGTGGTGGGATCCATATCGGGAGTGGGTGGGTAGGCAAAAAAAGCAAAAGGTAAAGGTATCGAAGAAAACGATGCCTTGCTGTGCTGTCCATCAGAAAGAAGAAATCCGGAAAATAAACATTTGTCTCACGCACATAGCTTTGTTTCCATGGAGTATCATCGTGACAGATTGTATGGCTAACTCTAGCGTGCCCGCTATAGTTACCCATATTGTTTTTATCATTATCATTTCATTATTTCTTCTGTTCGTTCTTATTTTTATTCTTTTCGCACGCTTCCAATATAAAACTAACAGGATAGTTAAGTGCCAGTTCACAGCATATATATATGTTATTCCTACGCTTATTATCATTATTTTTTGAATTCAGTTTCAATGGCACCAGTTTTTTCAGGGTAGGATAGCACGTAAGTGTTTTTTTTTTTCCACGAATCAAACAAGTTAGCCACTCAAAACATTAGGGGGCTATTTATACTCTTCGCTTAGTGATACTAATCACCTCTTAGGACTCTGGGAGAACAGACACATTTCAATCTTATTCTACAATTGTTGGGTATCAGGTATCGCCACTTCCTAGATTTAAATGATATTATTCCTTCTCTGGCCATCGCTGGTGCCGAACATTCCACGTAGCAGTGCGCAGGGGAGCTCTTGGGACCGAAGAGACCTACCGAGCGGGTGGTCAGGGGACCTCTCGTGGTGGAGTCGGGTGGGGTAAAGGTTCCAGGAGGCGGCGCATCTGCGCAGACCTTGCTTGATCCGCACTGCGCGCGTAGTGGAAAGTGTTGTACCCAAATAATCCAGATTAAAACATAAAAGAATCTGGATTGAGGAGATCCATAAAAAGAAGAGCGAACA
>VFSE01000051.1:0-191320 GCA_010157825.1 Vickermania ingenoplastis | reverse complement strand
ACGGTGTTGCCAAGGTGCCTGCCTATGGTGTTGGCTGGGGCCTGCCCTGGGTCTTCGCCATGGAGTCTGTCTCGGTGTTGCCTGGTGCCTGCCCGGCGTTGGCGCGGGCCCGCCATAGATCGAAATACTTCTGCACTCCGAGTAGGAAATCCTTGGTGGCGGAACGCGCCGTTTCCATTTGAAGGACGGCGTTCATGTCCAGGAGGGTGGTGTGCTTCAGGTGAAGCGTCCACTTTTTCATAGGGCCTGGTGGTACCGGATTGACGACGCCCTGCATGCGTTGTATCTCCATATACAACGATACTTCGTTAATCCCCAACTCCTTGGTTGACGGAGCCTTCGAGCCTATGGATTCGGCTCGGGGTGGTGGAGGAGGGCGGCGCTGTCCTGCGCCATTGCGGCCTCCTGGTTTGATGGCGGCCAAAACCCGTATATCTCCAGGGTCTCGAGCCGCTTGTGCCCGGTAAGTCTCATCAGTTCCGCTGTCGGCACCCCTTCGCCGCCAGGTGATGAATCGCGCCCTCCTCACCGATGTCAGCGCTGACTGTTCTCTCTCCGGAGAGCTGCCCGAATGCGATCTCTGAGATCCTCGTGATCCGGGAAAGCTTCCGCCCGGGGAGTCCTCGCCAGGATCCTGAGAGGCCGTTCGCTTGCTCCACTCTCAGCGTTGAGCCGGCCGCGTAAACCCTCTGAACTTCGCTCCCTTCCTGTAGCGCTGGGTCACCACTAGGCCGTACGTCCCGTCCTCTTCGATCCTTCTCGAGACGAATGTCTCGCTGGCGGAGATACGCCACATCCCCTCCCGCTGCCAGACACCACATCATGGCCAAGAAGAGAGCTGCCCTCGGGCTGCTGCGACTCAGAGAGCGGATCGCCTCGCTGCACTGTGCAAGGGTCACCGGTGATGCTGGCTCCGACGGACTCTCCCTCATCATCCGCACGATTGTCTTCTTCGCCGTGTTCCACTCGGGGAACTCGTTGAGGTGCACACCGTGGGACTCCGTTGTGTAGAGGGGAAGGTTCCGCAGGGCTCCTGCCATCGACGACAACTCCTTGTCCACTGTCGCTGGGCGATATCCTCTCGCCTTGGCATCCATCAGGACGCATCGGATCGTCGCCGCTGCGATGTTCTGCCCTAAGTACTCCACGGGCATCGCTTGCAGCTTTCGTAGGCAGCGGATGTGGTGGTAACGCGTTGGCTTGCTGACGGCGTTCCATGAGACCATCTCCTGGTGTGGAGGCTTGTGGCTGAATATGTGCCAAGTCCTGGGGCAGGTAACCGAGCCTCCTGGCGGGCTGCCCTCGCTGTTTAACAGGAACGTGGGCTCGTCTCGTAGGATCTCCTGGTACTCATCCTGATCCTGGGCCTCGTTTCCTGGTTCGTTCTCCCGTGTCGCGGGTGTGCTTGTCACGGATGTCCTTCTCGATTGTGGCCGGGTGGTGCTTTGCTGGGGCCTCGCCGGGTATGTCGTCACACCCTCGGGCAGGTACAACCCAAGCACTGCCTCAGATACAACCGTCGTGAGGCGGTAGTGCGCACCATCAGCTTCTGTTACTAGCTGTGCTCCAACTCGAAACGACATTCCCTCGATAGTGCCCGGCAAGCATCCCGCTGACGCTGCTCGAACGAACATGTGAGCGTTTGTAAATGGCCGCTCAGCCAGTTCTCCTTCCGTGTCGTTGCCGATCCACAACGATAGAGGGAAACCCATCGTCCCAAGAGCCTCTATGACGTCTCGCGGAGTCTTCGCCCCAAAGCTGTTATGGTACACTCGATGGCCTACATTACCGATAGCTAGGGAGCGGGTGCCGTTGTCCGCCACGTTTGCGAGCGCAGTGGCGACGAGAAAATAACCTATTTTCCTTCTATTCGCCGCCATTGCCGACGTGCTTGCTAACGCGAGTTGCTGCTGCACCTTCAAAGACACCTCATCCACCTGGGTCTCTTGTCCAGATGAGGAGTCCACCGCCTGCGTGATCGACGCCTGCGACTCCGGTATGGTCTCCGCTTCTGGTGACAGTAGGGGGTCTACTGCTTCTTGTGTAGCGTGTGTCTCTACTGGTGTGTGGCGCCTCTTGCGTGGGTCCCTCCGATGGTGGGGGCACTGCCTCGCTGGCTGCCGGCACTCTTGTGCTGGGGTTCGCTTCGGGCCTCCTCCGTCCAGTCGTGTCCACCCGAAGGAGCTCGTCTTCCATGTGTCGTAGGAATACGTCCTTGGGGTCTTCCTTCGTGCATCTGCTGAGGAGGCTCCGTAGTCGTTCAGCAATATTGTGTGGGGATGCCACACCGACTCGGAGGAACTCCGCGAAGAAGGTGGCGGCCATGTACAGGCCGCAGTCGTCGCTCCCTGGCCGCTGCCGAGGGCACCGGAGACTTGTGATGCGCAATCCTGGCCACAGCTTTTTCATGGCCCTACGCAAGTCTCTGTGCACTATCGGCGATGGTGCGGAATCTACGATTTCCAAGCTCTCGTTCTTTCGCCGGGTCAACCGCAGGATACCAGCTATCCAGTGGTGGCGAATAAAGAGCGGAAAGTAGATGACCCTCTGGGAGGACAGCTGCTCACGAATCCGCGTGACGTGACGGGGTCAGGTAGGGAGGGTGGCGCAGGAAAGCACCTTCTCGCGCGGAAGGTACCGGGCGAAGACATCATCGAGCTCCACATTGGATGTCTTGCCATGCGCAAAGTCGCCTCCGAAAAGTAGGCGGCCTGCCGGCGGAAAAGAGGCAGGCCACTCTAGTTTTTTCTCCCCTGTGTTGGGGCAATGGAACCGTCCGGCATCTCCGTCGCCCCCCATGCCGGAGCGAAGCCCTTCCCGCCTTTCTCCTTTGGAGCAAAGTGCTGCTGGAGAGTACGCGGAACCTCCGTGGACCGAGACTTTTTGGACAGCTCCTCAATCCTTTTCTCCGCCTCCCGCAGCTTCTTCCGGAGGACCGCGTTCTCCTTATCACGGCTCGCTTTCGACCGACCACCCTCGCCGCCAAACAGCACAGAATCCTCCGACCGGAAGAAGTCCTGCGGCACTTTCTCATCTGCCGACGCCTCCCTTCCATCGCCCACAAAGAGGTGACGGTGGCAGGCAATGATGTCGCTGTTGACAGACCTGCAGGATTGGGGTGGGAAGAGGGGAAAAGGAAGCTGCTACAGGTACTTCCCGTACAGCATCTTGTCCGCGCTGTCCATTTTCTGCGCGATGGCTCCGAAGTTGTGGAGCTGGTAGCGCGACATACCGGGAACGCGGGGGATGATAGCGGCGAGCAAACGACACGCCTCGGCGGGAGACCCCTCGAAGAACAGGAGGTACTGGAGCGCCAGCACCTCAAAAGGAGAGAGTGTGGCGTCCTTCGCCTTCTCTCTCACCTCTCGCCGCAGATCATCCAGCTCTGCTGCCTGGGCGTCCTTGAAGAGCGCCTCGTACGACGCCTTGTAGGTGGCCATAACCCCCATCCAAGGTGCGTTCTGGGTCGCGATCTGCCCGGACATCAGCTCCACGAAAGGCGCGAAGTCGATCGACGCCACGATCGGCTGCGTCGGGGCATCCTGACGGATACCTGCCAGGATATTCTGCACCTGGCCTGCTCCGCCGTCAAAGATCCTGCAGCCAATGCTGCAGCCAGCGTGTTGATCGTCGCATACGCTGTCGAAATGTCCATTTTTTTTTTTTTTTTTTTGAACTCTGCAGCTGGAGGCTGAAGATCTTGAGGCTAGACTATGGGTTACCACGTCAAGGGGAAACAAGGAGAAAAGGTGATAGAAAACCATCTTAGCAGCACAAGTAGACAACACAAGAAAACAAGAGAAACGTATCGTTCCTGAGACATTGTAATACTTCGTTTCCCTCAACCAAACTCAGGAATAGAATGTTTTCCAAGTTTGTGTGCCATTAGCAAACCCACCCCTTCGCGAAGATAGCGAAGCCGTGCTGTTTTCTTGTTGTCAGTTTTGATATTTATTATTTACCTGTACTCTCTTTTATTATTTTATACAAATTGCTTCGTGCGGAAGGTTTTTTAGCCATCGCGGTATACCTAGGTGTGCTTAGCGTTGGTGAGGTTCCTGCCAAAGGTTGCAATAATCAACAAACAAATATCCGATAGAGTCGAACGCTTCACTTTGTTGCCGATGGGTATATTCTCGCCATCGTATCTGATTACCTTGTTTTTACGTGTCATGAAAATGCAATTGTTTGCTTCGTCTCCTTCGTTGCTTCCGTTTTATTCTATTGTTTTTTTTTTTCGTCGAGGATTGAATCCGCTGCTCAATCAAAGTTTTCAATGCATTGACTTGTTTCTTCTCCATGGTCTCGATCCGGGAGTCGGGGCCCTCGCTGATCCAGTCACTGATGTTCTTGAGCCACTTGCTGAACACAATCCCAACAAAGATCTTCGGCTTCCCCAAACTTGTTCGTTCCGCTGCATACTTCTTGGCCTGCTCCAGCGCACTATCCCTCTTCCCACCCGACTCTCGCACCTTCAATTCGAGGATGTACTCGTACGCCGCAGTCCATATCTGCACATCCATTCTTCCGGCGCTGACATGCATCTCTCGAAAGCAGGAGAGATGTGCGATGAGAAGGTAGTGCGCCAAGTAGTCCTGGAAACGACCTTCGTCCCCACAAGGCTCTCTTTCGGTGGTCCGTAGAGCGTGCCCACGTGTACGGTTCTCGGTGGAAATGCTCCCGGAGCTCTCTCATCATTGCAGGCACATTCCCATCCTCTACAGCAGTACGAAGCGGTGCGTAACTCTCTCCCACCGCACTTTCATCCGTATTCGTTCTCATGCACTCTATTAACATATGCAATGCCTGCCGGACTTCTAGATTCGCTACCCGCAGCACTGTCCTACCGCACTGCTTTCGTGCAATGGTCAAGTACCCGCTCTGATGCAGGAAGTTCACTACGCGGCCATGTTGTCCACCCACGCCCAGAACAGCAACATTAAAATCTGTAACGTCATTGAATTGGCCGCCTCCGAACAGCACCGAGTCGACCCACCACCTCTTGCATTGCTTCAGGTGTGCCAGAGTAGAGCCATCATCGCTTTGAGCCCAGTAGCATTTGCATTCTTTATCATGAAAGGCACGCACGAGGCCATAGGGGTTGTAGCAGCTCGTCTCGCAGTCCAAAGAGAAGTGATATCCGTGGTACATCTCCTTCATCTCCTTCACCACCTTTCTTTCAGCCTTCTGCTGCTCTGCTGTCAGCCCCGCCCAGCACTCCTCCACTGCCGTCGAGGAATCCGCCGCACAGCACCGCTTCGCCGCCATCTCTGCCATCTCCGAGCGGAAGTTGGCAAGGATCTCCTCCAGCGTAAACCCGCACGCCCCCGACAGCGCCGGGTGGTACGTCACGTCCACCACGTGGTTCGCGCCGGTGGTGCCGCCAATCTCGGCTCGCAGAATGCCCGTAATGAAGGCGGCGTGGAGGTATGTCTTCTGCACCTTGAGCACACCAAAGAACTTCCGGTACGCCGTGAACATCGCCTTCCTCTCCTTTGCATCATCGCTGAAACTCGGAAAGTCTAGCGCCGGTGCGTGGTACTCGTCGATGAGCACCACCGGAAGCGGCATGTTCTCCTTTCTACATTTCTTAGAGAGTTGCTCAATAAGCCACTCGAACTGACCCGGAGCTGTATAGCTCCTATCCACCTCCAAACCGTGCGACTCTGCTACAGACGCAATTTTTCTCTCTTCAAGTCGGACTTCATCTCCTCCAACGAGGCTCCTGAGACAGTCCCCAGGTCGAGGTAGATGACCGGGTGCTGGGCCCAGCGGTCCTTCGCTGGCTTCGTCTTCTCCAGCCTCGCCGCCTCCAGACCCGCAAAGAGGTCCTTCTTCCCCTCGTAGTACGCCTTCAGCGTCCTGAGAAGCATCGACTTCCCAAAGCGGCGCGGGCGAATGAAGAGGAGGTGCTTCTCCTTGACAACTTTCGAATTGGCAATGTTCCACACGAATTCCGTCTTGTCCACGTATAAGCAGTTGGTCTTTCGGATCGTTTCGAAGTCGGCCTCATCGGAGCAAATATCTTTATCCTGTGGCACTGACGGTGTCTCAAGAGGCACGGAGGGTTTTCTTTTCTTACCGCTGAAGGAGGAGGACGACCAGCGCGGCGTCGAGGCCACGCTGAGCGCACCGCTGCGGCACAGTGGCGCAGGGCAGCGCGCAGCAGCGCAGACGTCGCAGCGGCAGCGATGCCGTCCGTGTAGCGGAGGCCGCAGCATGAGGCGGCGGAGATTGCAAAAATGGAACATCAAGTTAATAGTCTTAGTCTTGAGGAAACTTGAACAAAAGAAGAACAACGAGAAAGAAGAAAGGAGATGTGTCGATTGCAAATAAAACGATTATAGAGGGAAAAAAAGTGTCAAGAACAAAAAACCATTTAATCAAGTAGAAATATTAAAATATTAGAAGTTAATTTATTAAAGGTAGAAACAAACGCTCGAACAGAAGAAAGCCCTTTCGCTGCCTCGTTGGCAATGTCTTGGCGCGCAGCAGTCTGGATTACGGTACAACACTTTCCACTACGCGCGCAGTGCGGATCAAGCAAGGTCTGCGCAGATGCGCCGCCTCTGGCCCCACCCCTTTACCACCCGGACTCCACCACGAGGAGGTCCCCTGACCACCCGCTCGGTAGGTCTCTTCGGTCCCAAGAGCTCCCCTGCGCACTGCTACGTGGAATGTTCGGCACCAGCGATGGCCAGAGAAGGAATAATATCATTTAAATTGAGGAAGTGGCGATACCTGATACCCAACAATTGTAGAATAAGATTGAAATATGTCTGTTCTCCCAGAGTCCTAAGAGGTCGACGATTAGTATCACTAAGCGAAGAGTATAAATGGCCCCCTAATGTTTTGAGTGGCTAACTTGTTTGATTCGTGGAAAAAAAAAAAACACTTACGTGCTATCCTACCCCTGAAAAAAACTGGTGCCATTGAAACTGAATTCAAAAAATAATGATAATAAGCGTAGGAATAACATATATATATGCTGTGAACTGGCACTTAACTATCCTGTTAGTTTTATATTGGAAGAGAGGGTGGGGTGCGGTATTATTTCACGAGGACGGTTCAGTATTGCTGGCTGGAAAGGCCTGGTTCAATAAGAGACATAGCAATGTGCATAGCTGGTTTGACGATATTCACATTTCCCAGAGAGAAGCTCGCGCAATGCTCTATGGCCCTCACGCCTTCGAGAATATTTTGCCAAAAGTCCTCTTGATTTGTTGCGACAATACTGCTGTTGGATCCTCCAAATGCCAAGGAATGGCAGAGAACTTGTTGAGGGTGCAGTATTTCTTAACCTCTCGAGGTATTCAGGCTCGTTTCTCCTATATCCAAACTGACCACAATGCGGCCGACCTTCCATCCTGCGGCCGGCTTATTCCCCCTTGCGATGTGGCGAAGTGGGAGCAATGGCGAAGTGGAGACCCGGATCCTTGGAAAAATGAATGTTTTCCAAGTTTGTGGTGCCATTAGCAAACCCACCCTTCGCGAAGATAGCGAAGCCGTGCTGTTTTCTTGTTGTCAGTTTTGATATTTATTATTTGCCTGTACTCTCTTTTATTATTTTATACAAATTGCTTCGTGCGGAAGGTTTTTTAGCCATCGCGGTATACCTAGGTGTGCTTAGCGTTGGTGAGGTTCCTGCCAAAGGTTGCAATAATCAACAAACAAATATCCGATAGATTTGAACGCTTCACTTTGTTGCCGATGGGTATATTCTCGCCATCGTATCTGATTACCTTGTTTTTAACTGTCATGAAAATGCAATTGTTTGCTTCGTCTCCTTCGTTGCTTCCTTTTTATTCTGCCTACAAATAATGTACCATTATTTTTATACCTTCACCTCATCGCTTCTTCTTCCTCCTCCATTCAATGCACACGCTCCGCAAAGAGAAAGGAAATACGGTAAAACCTCTTGCTGCGCTGGTGGGGACTTTTACACACTCTTTTTCCTACAGAAGTCGATCCGAGACAAGAAAGGAGGACGGCAAAGAGGCACAGCAATTAGGCACCAGTGAGAGGCGGCGCATCGACATGAATGCCTCCCTGCCCATCCCATCCAACTTCTCTTTCTCACCCAAAGATTTGCCTCTACATCATAAGAACCGACTTCTGCTGAATCATTTCTACCGTAAACCTTTTCTACGTTTATTGGGGTCGATCCTCTTTTTTTTTTCTTTTTGTTGTTTTTTTTTTTTTCGTCGAGGATTGAATCCGCTGCTCAATCAAAGTTTTCGATGCATTGACTTGTTTCTTCTTCATGCTCTCGATCCGGGAGTCGGGGCCTCGCTGATCCAGTCACTGATGTTCTTGAGCCACTTGCTGAACACAATCCCAACAAAGATCTTCGGCTTCCCCAAACTTGTTCGTTCCGCTGCATACTTCTTGGCCTGCTCCAGCGCACTATCCCTCTTCCCACCCGACTCTCGCACCTTCAATTCGAGGATGTACTCGTACGCCGCAGTCCATATCTGCACATCCATTCTTCCGGCGCTGACATGCATCTCTCGTAAGCAGGAGAGATGTGCGATGAGAAGGTAGTGCGCCAAGTAGTCCTGGAAACGACCTTCGTCCCACAAGGCTGCTCTCTTTCGGTGGTCCGTAGAGCGTGCCCACGTGTACGGTTCTCGGTGGAAATGCTCCCGGAGCTCTCTCATCATTGCAGGCACATTCCCATCCTCTACAGCAGTACGAAGCGGTGCGTAACTCTCCCCCACCGCACTTTCATCCGTATTCGTTCTCATGCACTCTATTAACATATGCAATGCCTGCCGGACTTCTAGATTCGCTACCCGCAGCACTGTCCTACCGCACTCCTTTCGTGCAATGGTCAAGTACCCGCTCTGATGCAGGAAGTTCACTACGCGGCCATGTTGTCCACCCACGCCCAGAACAGCAACATTAAAATCTGTAACGTCATTGAATTGGCCGCCTCCGAACAGCACCGAGTCGACCCACCACCTCTTGCATTGCTTCAGGTGTGCCAGAGTAGAGCCATCATCGCTTTGAGCCCAGTAGCATTTGCATTCTTTATCATGAAAGGCACGCACGAGGCCATAGGGTTGTAGCAGCTCGTCTCGCAGTCCAAAGAGAAGTGATATCCGTGGTACATCTCCTTCATCTCCTTCACCACCTTCTCTTTCTCAGCCTTCTGCTGCTCTGCTGTCAGCCCCGCCCAGCACTCCTCCACTGCCGTCGAGGAATCCGCCGCACAGCACCGCTTCGCCGCCATCTCTGCCACCTTCGAGCGGAAGTTGGCAAGGATCTCCTCCAGCGTAAACCCGCACGCCCCCGACAGCGCCGGGTGGTACGTCACGTCCACCACGTGGTTCGCGCCGGTGGTGCCGCCAATCTCGGCTCGCAGAATGCCCGTAATGAAGGCGGCGTGGAGGTGTGTCTTCTGCACCTTGAGCACACCAAAGAACTTCCGGTACGCCGTGAACATCGCCTTCCTCTCCTTTGCATCATCGCTGAAACTCGGAAAGTCTAGCGCCGGTGCGTGGTACTCGTCGATGAGCACCACCGGAAGCGGCATGTTCTCCTTTCTGCATTTCTTGGCTATTTGAATAATGACACTTTCGAACTGCCCAACTACGTCTGGATCTTCCATATTCATCTTCACCTGATGCATGTCTGCGTTTTGCGCAACCTTCTTCCGCAGGCCGGACTCCATCTTCTCCACCGAGGCTCCTGAGACAGTCCCCAGGTCGAGGTAGATGACCGGGTGCTGGGCCCAGCGGTCCTTCGCTGGCTTCGTCTTCTCCAGCCTCGCCGCCTCCAGACCCGCAAAGAGGTCCTTCTTCCCCCCTCGTAGTACGCCTTCAGCGTCCTGAGAAGCATCGACTTCCCAAAGCGGCGCGGGCGAATGAAGAGGAGGTGCTTCTCCTTGACAACTTTCGAATTGGCAATGTTCCACACGAATTCCGTCTTGTCCACGTATAAGCAGTTGGTCTTTCGGATCGTTTCGAAGTCGGCCTCATCGGAGCAAATATCTTTATCCTGTGGCACTGACGGTGTCTCAAGAGGCACGGAGGGTTTTCTTTTCTTACCGCTGAAGGAGGAGGACGACCAGCGCGGCGTCGAGGCCACGCTGAGCGCACCGCTGCGGCACAGTGGCGCACAGGGGCAGCGGCGCAGCAGCGCAGACGTCGCAGCGGCAGCGATGGCCGTCGTCCGGTGCAGCGGAGGCCGCAGCATGAGGCGGCGGAGATTGCAAAAATGGAACATCAAGTTAATAGTCTTAGTCTTGAGGAAACTTGAACAAAAGAAGAACAACGAGAAAGAAGAAAGGAGATGTGTCGATTGCAAATAAAACGATTATAGAGGAAAAAAAAGTGTCAAGAACAAAAAAACATTTAATCAAGTAGAAATATTAAAATATTAGAAGTTAATTTATTAAAGGTAGAAACAAACGCTCGAACAGAAGAAAGCCCTTTCGCTGCTCTCGTTGGCAATGTCTTGGCGCGCAGCAGTCTGGATTACTTGGGTACAACACTTTCCACTACGCGCGCAGTGCGGATCAAGGTCTGCGCAGATGCGCCGCCTCTGGCCCCACCCCTTTACCCCACTCCGGACTCCACCACGAGGAGGTCCCCTGACCACCCGCTCGGTAGGTCTCTTCGGTCCCAAGAGCTCCCCTGCGCACTGCTACGTGGAATGTTCGGCACCAGCGATGGCCAGAGAAGGAATAATATCATTTAAATTGAGGAAGTGGCGATACCTGATACCCAACAATTGTAGAATAAGATTGAAATATGTCTGTTCTCCCAGAGTCCTAAGAGGTCGACGATTAGTATCACTAAGCGAAGAGTATAAATGGCCCCCTAATGTTTTGAGTGGCTAACTTGTTTGATTCGTGGAAAAAAAAAAACACTTACGTGCTATCCTACCCTGAAAAAACTGGTGCCATTGAAACTGAATTCAAAAAATAATGATAATAAGCGTAGGAATAACATATATATATGCTGTGAACTGGCACTTAACTATCCTATTAGTTTTATATTGGAAGCTTGCGAGAGGAATAAAAATAAGAACGAACAGAAGAAATAATGAAATGATAATGATAAAAACAATATGGGTAACTGTAGCGGGCACGCTAGAGTTATCCATACAATCTGTCACGATGATACTTCATGGAAACAAAGCTTGTGCGTGAGACAAATGTTTATTTTTCCGGATTTCTTCTTTCTGATTGACAGTACAGCAAGGCATCGTGTTCTTCGATACTTTTGCTGCTAAGCTTTTGCTTTTTGTAGTTTATATATTTTTTTGTTTTTCAAGATGCGGGTTAGAAGAAAACGATGCCGCTCCAATTCCACTCCGGTTGGCGGAGTGATGGAGAACAGTGGAGCCCATTTCGATATAAACGGGCTTCGTAAAAAGTGGAAAGAACTGGGTGATGCCATTGCCCAGGTGGCTCCAGTGGAGGATCAATTTACCGTTTCAGTGGTCGTTGATGCTCAAACACGATCCGTCAAATGCGAGCTGTTTGCCCCGGGTATCCTGTGGATCTACACCCCTGGCCCGCAGAAATGGGACGAGTACTTCTCACCCTCTATTACGTCCGTTCGGATGGAGGACTCGTCGCTGCACGAGAAGGTCCTGCAGGCCTTGTCTACGCCGGTGCGGGATCCATTGTGCGACGACTCCGCTGACACGTCGGAGGCGGACTCTGTGGTAGAGGCGGCGCAAGAGCTCCTCCATGTCGAGACATCCCAAGGCCTTTCAGAAGCACCTTTGGCGGCCGTGGAGGCGCGCCTGACCACAAAGATTGAGAGCCAGATGGAGAAGCTGACGCAGACGATGATCGCACGCCTCTCTCCCGCAACGGCGCCACCTTCGGCAACCTCCGTGGAGCCGGTTCTGCCGGCTATTGCCGCAAAAAAGGTCGATAAAGAAGCCGACCTCTTCCCTGACTTTCCGGTGGTGGACATCGCCGCCTGGAAAGGGCTCTTGGAGTCGGCTAGAGGGCGTCGCGCGATCTTACGCGATGGCCTGATGGAGGATGCGGCGGACGCCACCGATGGGCCCCTCCTCAATGATCTTTTCGTAGACTTGTTGGGACTCGTTGAGGGAGCCGCGAGGACCAATTGGGTTGCTCTTGAGTGCAGCCTGTTCGTGCGAGTGCTGCAGCGTTTCGCTGCAAAAAATATTTTTCCTGTCGAGCAGAGCCCTTCGGGGTTCTTCGGGCAAGATGCTCGACTACATTAACTACCTTCGCGATAAGAACGTTTTTGCGGCCCCTTCGACGTTTCGCGACAAAACGAATGATTTTGTTCAAAATCACAAGAAATCGGAAGGTGGCCGAGGCAGATGTCACGGCTGCGGGAAGCCAGGGCACATCCTGCGGTTTTGCCCGGAAAAATCGATGGCGGCGTCAAAAAAAGGGAAACAGAAGCGCCAGCCGACCACCTCTCCGTGAACGTCCGAGATGGACGTGTCTTGGTTCCCCCAGCTGGCAGCCCCGACGGTGTCGTTGGTTCCGGGTGGTCTATTTTCGCGATAGAAAACGCAAAAGTGCAATAGATCGTATTTTTCTACAACCCACTAACATAGAAAAGGAAACCCTTTGCTATTTTGAAAACAGCAAAGGAGATAAATTTGAGGATGGTGATAACGCTCATTTCTCATGCGACCATGTTTTTATAGAGGCGAATGCGGCTTCCTCAGAGGAGGGGAGCTCCAACTCCGCTCGGTATGTGTTCAGGATCCCATCACGGACAAGACGACAGAGAAACCTCTTTTTTCTTCTCGGACAACCCATTCATCCAACTTCGAGGCCCTGGAAACCGAGATCATGAAAGTAATCCAGTACCGGTATGCTCCGAACACGTGGGTGCAGCGACGATCGATCCTGAAGGGTTACTTGATGTTCTGCCAGAAGGGGGGATGCCCGCTAACGCCCGACACGATCACGGCCTACATCATGGAGAGAAGGAAAACGGTGACAGACCTCTCCGCAGTGCAATACATGAAGACTCTCCTATCACTCATGACGGGCGCCGAACCTCGACACATCACGGTGCTGAGGGCCCTGCAGAGGTTGAGCGCTGCGGAACCTGTGAAACAGGCAAACGGAATTACCCCGGTCGACATGATGCGACTCATCGCGATGGCCCCAGATTGGCAGACTCGAATTGTTTTACGTTTGGCGTGGATGACAGCCAGCCGATGGGCCGAGGTGGCAGCATTGACAAAGGAGTGTTTCCGTCAACTAGACGACAAGGTGCTTCGACTGGATTGGGGGACGCATCCGAAGACGTCGAAGGAGCAGCCGAATCGGTCCTTTCGGTTCACCATGTTCTCGGAGAGGTTCTCCAACCGCCTTCGGAAGCTTCTGCGCGGTTTGGAACCGGGGCAGCCCCTGACGGCACTTTCAGGTGCTCAGCTTCGTCGGATGATGTCAAAGCTAGGAACCAGACCAGACAACCGCGGCAACCAGCGGGCCTATTCGGCGCACAGCATCAAGCGTGGAGCACTGCAGGCTGCCGCCGTACTATGCGACGAGCTAAACCTAGATCCAAGATCCGTGGTGCTGTTGGCAAAACATGCGGATATGATGGCCATTCCTCCGAGCACCATTCGCTATCTACAAGAGTATTCGGTGCACCTTACTCACATGGACAGGATAACGGAGCTCCTTGCCAACATGCTGGTGAAGTAGTCCATTCGGACATTCTGTGGTATCCGACGGAGCGGCGCACCCCCCTTCTCGGGTCACACTTTCACGCGACGCGCCGTATCGAGCCGTATGGCCACCTCTTTGAAGGATTTTTTGTTACCGTTACAAAAACTGGATGTTTCACCCATGAACGTTTGGTTTCTGAGAAACCGCATGAATGAAATTTCAAAAAAACGTTTCGATCATTTATGGTCGCTGATTTTCCAGAGTCCCGCTTCACCGGGGGGCACCTTGTGCGCGTAAGTTACGGAAGGAAGACGCTGAGGATCTATTAGGGTGTGGGATTATTCGCGCGGCAGACGATACTCCCACGAGAGCTTGAGTGAACCCTTTTAGTGTTGTCGAAGACAAGTCCTCTGGGAAGCGTAGGCGTTTCATCGCATGGCCGAAGTCCAAGAATAAGGGAGAGGATTATGTTCCGGACGTGCCGCTTAGGCACGTGTCCTCTTACTTGGACAACGTACGCCTTCAAGACGCAGGTCTCTTCGACTTGAAAGCTTCTTTCTATCAGATATCCCTGGATCCAGAGGCACGCGCCTGCTTTCGGATGATGGGTGAGGATGGAAAGGTCTATGAGCTGCTGAGGTTACCCATGGGATACCGGGTCAGTCCGGAGCTGATGCAACTTCTTTGTTCCGCCCTAGAAGGCGTGCCGTCGGTGGTGCAGACTGTTTTCCAGGCGCCACGTTCGCTCCACATTGATGTCTGGATCGACAACATTCGGATAAGTGGGGATGAGCAGCATGTCCGGCAATGGGGTGGACAGATGGAGAGTGTAGCAGCCGAGGCGAACGTGACGTTTGGGGAAGCCGTACGGTGGAGTTCCATTTATACATTCATCGGGGTAACTTTCGACCATAGACACCAACAAGTTCGTATAGGCGAAAAGGCACTACGGCATCTCCGAGAGACTCCGTCTTGGGACGACATGCGCGTAATCGATCTCGAAGTGTTCGCCTCGAGAACCTTATTTGCCGCCACCATATTAGGTATTTATTTATACGAATATTATATATTTTTTTAAATTTGTTAGGAAAACATTGAGTAGGTTGAATCGAGGGTGTTGCCTTGCCACCGACAAGGTCAAGGTGTTGAACGCTCCTCGTCGTTTAGGAGAATCCCTGAAACAGGTCTTGACGACGAATAGACCGCGGCTCATTACGGCAGCCCCGTCCTCATACCCCACCACGTTGGTAACGGATGCATCGAACAGAGGCTGGGGTGCGGTATTATTTCACGAGGACGGTTCAGTATTGCTGGCTGGAAAGGCCTGGTTCAATAAGAGACATAGCAATGTGCATAGCTGGTTTGACGATATTCACATTTCCCAGAGAGAAGCTCGCGCAATGCTCTATGGCCCTCACGCCTTCGAGAATATTTTGCCAAAAGTCCTCTTGATTTGTTGCGACAATACTGCTGTATACTGTAGCGCTAGGAAAGGATCCACCAAATGCCAAGGAATGGCAGAGAACTTGTTGAGGGTGCAGTATTTCTTAACCTCTCGAGGTATTCAGGCTCGTTTCTCCTATATCCAAACTGACCACAATGCGGCCGACCTTCCATCCCGCGGCCGGCTTATTCCCCCTTGCGATGTGGCGAAGTGGGAGCAATGGCGAAGTGGAGACCCGGATCCTTGGAAAAAATGAATGTTTTCCAAGTTTGGGTGGTTTGGCCAGCAAACCCACCCCTTCGCGAAGATAGCGAAGCCGTGCTGTTTTCTTGTTGTCAGTTTTGATATTTATTATTTACCTGTACTCTCTTTTATTATTTTATACAAATTGCTTCGTGCGGAAGGTTTTTTAGCCATCGCGGTATACCTAGGTGTGCTTAGCGTTGGTGAGGTTCCTGCCAAAGGTTGCAATAATCAACAAACAAATATCCGATAGATTTGAACGCTTCACTTTGTTGCCGATGGGTATATTCTCGCCATCGTATCTGATTACCTTGTTTTTAACTGTCATGAAAATGCAATTGTTTGCTTCGTCTCCTTCGTTGCTTCCTTTTTATTCTGCCTACAAATAATGTACCATTATTTTTATACCTTCACCTCATCGCTTCTTCTTCCTCCTCCATTCAATGCACACGCTCCGCAAAGAGAAAGGAAATACGGTAAAACCTCTTGCTGCGCTGGTGGGGACTTTTACACACTCTTTTTCCTACAGAAGTCGATCCGAGACAAGAAAGGAGGACGGCAAAGAGGCACAGCAATTAGGCACCAGTGAGAGGCGGCGCATCGACATGAATGCCTCCCTGCCCATCCCATCCAACTTCTACTCTTCTCACCCAAAGATTTGCCTCTACATCATAAGAACCGACTTCTGCTGAATCATTTCTACCGTAAACCTTTTCTACGTTTATTGGGGTCGATCCTCTTTTTTTTTTGTTGTTTTTTTTTTTTTTCGTCGAGGATTGAATCCGCTGCTCAATCAAAGTTTTCGATGCATTGACTTGTTTCTTCTTCATGCTCTCGATCCGGGAGTCGGGGCCCTCGCTGATCCAGTCACTGATGTTCTTGAGCCACTTGCTGAACACAATCCCAACAAAGATCTTCGGCTTCCCCAAACTTGTTCGTTCCGCTGCATACTTCTTGGCCTGCTCCAGCGCACTATCCCTCTTCCCACCCGACTCTCGCACCTTCAATTCGAGGATGTACTCGTACGCCGCAGTCCATATCTGCACATCCATTCTTCCGGCGCTGACATGCATCTCTCGTAAGCAGGAGAGATGTGCGATGAGAAGGTAGTGCGCCAAGTAGTCCTGGAAACGACCTTCGTCCCACAAGGCTGCTCTCTTTCGGTGGTCCGTAGAGCGTGCCCACGTGTACGGTTCTCGGTGGAAATGCTCCCGGAGCTCTCTCATCATTGCAGGCACATTCCCATCCTCTACAGCAGTACGAAGCGGTGCGTAACTCTCCCCCACCGCACTTTCATCCGTATTCGTTCTCATGCACTCTATTAACATATGCAATGCCTGCCGGACTTCTAGATTCGCTACCCGCAGCACTGTCCTACCGCACTGCTTTCGTGCAATGGTCAAGTACCCGCTCTGATGCAGGAAGTTCACTACGCGGCCATGTTGTCCACCCACGCCCAGAACAGCAACATTAAAATCTGTAACGTCATTGAATTGGCCGCCTCCGAACAGCACCGAGTCGACCCACCACCTCTTGCATTGCTTCAGGTGTGCCAGAGTAGAGCCATCATCGCTTTGAGCCCAGTAGCATTTGCATTCTTTATCATGAAAGGCACGCACGAGGCCATAGGGGTTGTAGCAGCTCGTCTCGCAGTCCAAAGAGAAGTGATATCCGTGGTACATCTCCTTCATCTCCTTCACCACCTTCTCTTTCTCAGCCTTCTGCTGCTCTGCTGTCAGCCCCGCCCAGCACTCCTCCACTGCCGTCGAGGAATCCGCCGCACAGCACCGCTTCGCCGCCATCTCTGCCACCTTCGAGCGGAAGTTGGCAAGGATCTCCTCCAGCGTAAACCCGCACGCCCCCGACAGCGCCGGGTGGTACGTCACGTCCACCACGTGGTTCGCGCCGGTGGTGCCGCCAATCTCGGCTCGCAGAATGCCCGTAATGAAGGCGGCGTGGAGGTGTGTCTTCTGCACCTTGAGCACACCAAAGAACTTCCGGTACGCCGTGAACATCGCCTCCCTTTTCTCCGCATCTTTCGGAAATTTCTGCGCCGGTGCGTGGTACTCGTCGATGAGCACTACCGGCAGCGGCCTCTCCTCCTCTTCGCACTTCATTCCGAGTTCATCGATAAGGTTCGCGAATGTATCGCTTGGCGAAAGACAGAGAGCTATGGATATACCGTGTTGCCTCGCTGCTCTGCGCACTGCTTGATTCAGGCCGGACTCCATCTTCTCCAACGAGGCTCCTGAGACAGTCCCCAGGTCGAGGTAGATGACCGGGTGCTGGGCCCAGCGGTCCTTCGCTGGCTTCGTCTTCTCTCCAGCCTCGCCGCCTCCAGACCCGCGAAGAGGTCCTTCTTCCCCTCGTAGTACGCCCGCAGCGTTGTGAGAAGCATCGACTTCCCAAAGCGGCGCGGGCGGATGAAGAGGAGGTGCTTCTCCTTGACAACTTTCGAATTGGCAATGTTCCACACGAATTCCGTCTTGTCCACGTATAAGCAGTTGGTCTTTCGGATCGTTTCGAAGTCGGCCTCATCGGAGCAAATATCTTTATCCTGTGGCACTGACGGTGTCTCAAGAGGCACGGAGGGTTTTCTTTTCTTACCGCTGAAGGAGGAGGACGACCAGCGCGGCGTCGAGGCCACGCTGAGCGCACCGCTGCGGCACAGTGGCGCACAGGGGCAGCGGCGCAGCAGCGCAGACGTCGCAGCGGCAGCGATGGCCGTCGTCCGGTGCAGCGGAGGCCGCAGCATGAGGCGGCGGAGATTGCAAAAATGGAACATCAAGTTAATAGTCTTAGTCTTGAGGAAACTTGAACAAAAGAAGAACAACGAGAAAGAAGAAAGGAGATGTGTCGATTGCAAATAAAACGATTATAGAGGGAAAAAAAGTGTCAAGAACAAAAAACCATTTAATCAAGTAGAGATATTAAAATATTAGAAGTTAATTTATTAAAGGTAGAAACAAACGCTCGAACAGAAGAAAGCCTTTTCGCTGCTCTACTTCGCAATGTCTTGGCGCGCAGCAGTCTGGATTACTTGGGTACAACACTTTCCACTACGCGCGCAGTGCGGATCAAGCAAGGTCTGCGCAGATGCGCCGCCTCTGGCCCCACCCCCTTTACCCCACTCCGGACTCCACCACGAGGAGGTCCCCTGACCACCCGCTCGGTAGGTCTCTTCGGTCCCAAGAGCTCCCCTGCGCACTGCTACGTGGAATGTTCGGCACCAGCGATGGCCAGAGAAGGAATAATATCATTTAAATTGAGGAAGTGGCGATACCTGATACCCAACAATTGTAGAATAAGATTGAAATATGTCTGTTCTCCCAGAGTCCTAAGAGGTCGACGATTAGTATCACTAAGCGAAGAGTATAAATGGCCCCCTAATGTTTTGAGTGGCTAACTTGTTTGATTCGTGGAAAAAAAAAAAACACTTACGTGCTATCCTACCCCTGAAAAAAACTGGTGCCATTGAAACTGAATTCAAAAAATAATGATAATAAGCGTAGGAATAACATATATATATGCTGTGAACTGGCACTTAACTATCCTGTTAGTTTTATATTGGAAGCTTGCGAGAGGAAAAAGCTTGAAACTGAAGTACAGTAAGTGTTTCTTTTATTTCTTTTTTATTAGATCTTTCACCTGCAAGACAAAAGATCTCTCTCTCTAGAATAAAGTACAGAAACTGTAACAATAATAGCGTTAGAAGCGGAGACCATATCGGAGTCGCAGGCGTCGATCACGCAGGCGGTGGATTCCTCATCTGGACAAGAGACCCAGGTGGATGAGGTGTCTTTGAAGGTGCAGCAGCAACTCGCGTTAGCAAGCACGTCGGCAATGGCGGCGAGAAGAAGGAGAATAGGCTATTTTCTCGTCGCCACTGCGCTCGCAAACGTGGCGGACAACGGCCCCCGCTCCCTAGCTATCGGTAATGTAGGCCATCGAGTGTACCATAACAGCTTTGGGGCGAAGACTCCGCGAGACGTCATAGAGGCTCTTGGGACGATGGGTTTCCCTCTATCGTTGTGGATCGGCAGCGACACGGAAGGAGAACTGGCTGAGCGGCCATTTACAAACGCTCACATGTTCGTTCGAGCAGTGTCAGCGGGATGCTTGCCGGGCACTATCGAGGGAATGTCTTTTCGAGTTGGAGCACAGCTAGTAACAGAAGCTGATGGTGCGTACTACCGCCTCACGACGGTTGTATCTGAGGCAGTGCTTGGGTTGTACCTACCCGAGGGTGTGACGACATACCCGGCGAGGCCCCAGCAAAGCACCACCCGGCCACAATCGAGAAGGACATCCGTGACAAGCACACCTGCGACACGGGAGAACGAACCAGGAAACGAGGCCCAGGATCAGGATGAGTACCAGGAGATCCTACGAGACGAGCCCACGTTCCTGTTAAACAGCGAGGGCAGCCCGCCAGGAGGCTCGGTTACCTACCCCAGGACTTGGCACATATTCAGCCACAAGCCTCCACACCAGGAGATGGTCTCATGGAACGCCGTCAGCAAGCCAACGCGTTACCACCACATCCGCTGCCTACGAAAGCTGCAAGCGATGCCCGTGGAGTACTTAGGGCAGAACATCGCAGCGGCGACGATCCGAGCGCCCTGATGGATGCCAAGGCGAGAGGGTGGCGCCCAGCGACAGTGCACAAGGAGTTGTCGTCGATGGCAGGAGCCCTGCGGAACCTTCCCCTCTACACAACGGAGTCCCACGGTGTGCACCTCAACGAGTTCCCCGAGTGGAACACGGCGAAGAAGACAATCGTGCGGATGATGAGGGAGAGTCCGTCGGAGCCAGCATCACCGGTGACCCTTGCACAGTGCAGCGAGGCGATCCGCTCTCTGAGTCGCAGCCCGAGGGCAGCTCTCTTCTTGGCCATGATGTGGTGTCTGGCAGCGAGGGCCGGGGATGTGGCGTATCTCCGCCAGCGAGACATTCGTCTCGAGAAGGATCCGAGAGAGGACGGTACGTACGGCCTAGTGGTGACCCAGCGCTACGGGAAGGGAGCGAAGTTCAGAGGGGTTTACGCGGCCGGCTCAACGCTGAGAGTGGAGCAAGCGAACGGCCTCTCCAGGATCCTGGCGAGGACTCCCCCGGAGCGGAAGCTTTTCCCGGATCACGAGGATCTCAGAGATCGCATTCGGGCAGCTCTCCGGAGAGAACAGGGAGTCAGCGCTGACATCGGTGAGGAGGGGCGCGATTCATCACCTGGCGGCGAAGGAGTGCCGACAGCGGAACTGATGAGACTTACCGGGCACAAGCGGCTCGAGACCCTGGAGATATACTTGGGTTTTGGCCGCCATCAAACCCGGGAGGCCGCAATGGCGCAGGACAGCGCCGCCCTCCTCCACCACCCCGAGCCGAATCCATAGGCTCGAAGGCTCCGTCAACCAAGGAGTTGGGGATTAACGAAGTATCGTTGTATATGGAGATACAACGCATGCAGGGCGTCGTCAATCCGGTACCACCAGGCCCTATGAAAAAGTGGAGGCTTCACCTGAAGCACACCACCCTCCTGGACATGAACGCCGTCCTTCAAATGGAAACGGCACGTTCCGCCACAAAGGATTTCCTACTCGGAGTGCAGAAGTATTTCGATCCGCAGACGTACGAAGGCTTTTGGACGTCGAGGACGATAGAGCCAACGCAGCTCTCCCGAGAGGATATCCAGCAAGCGGTAGAGATGGGGAAGTTTGAAGCAATCGGCGCTGATACGCTGGGCGAGAACAAACTACCCTGGGGATACCACGGTGTGAACGTGTTTGCGGTGCCAGAGATGAAGGGCAGGCGTCGGCTCATCACCGAGCCTCACCTCAACACGGCTATCCGGACCAGCGACGTACCCAACGTCACGTACCCGACACGCTTGGGCAGAAGGCAGTCACTGCGGCAGTGCAAGTACATGCTGCAGATCGACTTCGAAGCCTTTTACGACGCGATCCCGATACCAGGAGAGATGAGGAACAAGTTTGTCTTTCGAAAGGGGAAGGACTTCTTTCACCTGAAGACGTTGCCGACGGGGGCAAGATGGAGCGTGGCAGTGGGCCAGGCCGTGACGTGGACTATCGTGGACGTAGAGACAGAGGTGACAGTCCACACCCTGATCGACAACGTCCTCATAGCAGCGAAGGAAGGTCAGGAGGCTGAATTCGTGCGCACTGTGAGGAAGATACTGGGGCGCATGAGAGAGGCCAATCTCCTGACGTCCCCGAACCGTGACGAACTTATGGCGATGAGCGACGAGGCGCTTCTAACGGAGGCAGAAAAGGCCGTAACTTTCCTCGGGGAGGAGCACGCGTGGTTTGAGGAGAGAGGTGGATACGCAACTCCATCAAAACCGTTGCAAAGTTAGGCCTAGCACTACAGGCAGAGAGATTCAGCTGCCGATCATTCGTATCTCTAGTCTCACTAGAGCTGTATGCCCTCCACACCACTCGCATGAACCCAGCGAGTGCGTTCCAACTACTGCGTGCATATCGCGGGTGTACAGAAGGGTCACAGAAGGCGTCGATTGGGACTCGGAGCTCCCGTACCTCGACGCTAGGGTGCACGCCAAGATGGTAGCACTCGGGGAAGCGCTCTACCAGAATGAATGGTGGCGCATCGCCGACGAGAGGCACCCACGTACGATGAGGCGTACTATGACGCCATCGTTTTTACGGATGCATCGTACGCGGGATGGGGTGCTATCGCGCGAAACAGAGCAGAGGGAACCGTAACCACTTATCAGCAAAAGTGGGAACGTGGTTTTTTCAACCGGAACTCGCCTTACTCGGCGGGGCTGGTGAGAAACCGAGGGTTCTTTAACGCTCAGCATTCGGCTCACGCAGAGCCACGGGCGGCTCAGCTTGCCCTAGGACAATTGGTGCGAGAGGGACTTCCGGACGGAGCCCGAGTCGCCCTTGTCACAGACCACGAAGCCATCGTCCACGCTCAGAGGCGGGCGAACGGTTTCGGCGGAATAGGAAGGGGATACTCGCTCAACAAGCTTTTCGAGTATGTCCATGACCTGTGGTAAGAAGAAAACAGCATTTCCATTGGACCCAGCAATGGGTATCATAACAGAGAGCGAAGGTGGCCCAAACCAGATAATTCATTAGACTTAATTTTTGTTGTGTTTAATTTTTCCCAATGCGAGGAGGAACCTCACTGAACGGTTTCGCTCGTCGCACCGCTCAGCTAAAAAAACTCTCGCCGTATCTCCCGAAATCATAATCCGTACAGTATAAATAATAAACATGTACCGGTACAGCAGAAAGTCGCTCTCCACGCGAAGGGGTGCGTTTGGAAACTAAACCACCTTCCTTGAAAAGGACTCAAATGTTCCATGGATCCGCGTCTCCACCTCGCCATTCCTCCCACTTCGCCAAATCGAATGGGGAGATCAGACGTCCACGCGAGGGGAGGTCTGCTGCATTGTGCTCAGATTTGATGTAGTCGAAGCGTGCCTGAATGCCACGTGAAGACAAGAATTTCATAATATGAGCACAATTTTTAGCGATACCAGGGCATTTTGAGGATCTTTTTCTGGCACTACATACGACTGCCGTATTATCACATAGGATCAACAACGTTTTTGGTAACCGATATTCAAAGGCAAAAAGAGCGTACAGAACAGCGTGAGCTTCCTTATGAGAAATATGCACATCGTCGAACCATGAGTAATAGCCTCTATCACGTTTGTGAAACCAACTCTCACCGGCAATATGAACGGCGCCATCTTCGTGGAAAAGAACGGCTCCCCAACCTCTGTTGGAAGCATCTGTCACCAATGTGGAGAGGAAAAGCCGTGGAGTCGGGAGGATATGTCGCGGGCAGTTAGCCGTCAATATATCCTTGAGCTTCTGACCCGCCAGCCTTTCTTCCTGCGGTACGTCTACCACATCTTCCTCTTTGCAACCTCGTCGATTTAGTCGTTGCAATGTCAACCGAACAAATTTGAAAAAGACGTAGTATTCAAAAAGATGGATACCTAAAACTGCCGCGGCAAACAAGGTTCTCGAAGCGAACACTTCGAGATCGGTAACACGCATCAAGTCCCATGCTGGGGTCTTCTCCAGATGCTGTACAGCCTTGTCGCCCACGCAGACGGTATGGTCGATGTGATTGAATTTGACACCTAAGAATGTGTATACTCTGCTCCATTTTTCCATGTCCCCGAAGGTCACCTGTGCCAGGTTTGCCAGACCCTCAATAACGGTGCCCCAGTGTCTCGCGTCGCCCTCCTCCCCACAGATTCGGATGTTGTCGATCCACACATCTACTCTGAGGGGAAGTTGGCACCTCGTGAATGGGTGCCACACGGGATCGCACGCCGGCCAGCGTGCCGAACAAAGGAGCTGCATAATCTCTGGACTTTGGCGATACCCCATGGGTAGCCGCAGTAGTTCATACACGGTGTCATCTTCTCCTATAAGACGGAAGGCAGAACGCCCTTCCTCGGGTAGAGCAACTTGGTAAAACGATGCTTTTAGGTCATACAGAGCAGCCCCAGGTAACAACACGGACTGCAGGTAAGTCGAAATATGCTGAAGAAGTACTTGAGGATCATACACCTCGGTTTCATTTTTCCGCTTAGGCCAAGCAATAAATCGTCGCCTCCATCCCGACGACTTGTATTCCACAACAGAGAAAGGGTTTACCCAAGCACGGGTGGGGGCATCATCGGCCTTTCTAATAATCCCACAGTGCAGCAGATGTAAAGCATCCAAGTTACGTAGTTTTGTGTTAGGAGGTTTACAGATTTTATCGACACCTAAAGATATCATTTTCCAAATATCATCAAAATGTTCCCGGGTTGCATTCGTCATACGTTCTCGAAGAACATCAACTCTTAAAGGCAAGACGTCCAATTGCTGAAGGGGGTAAGCCAACTCTGCTTCCGTAAGTGCTACATGGTGGTTGGGATGCCGTCGAGTGAAGGTGTGCCCCCGGAAAGGGGTTTTACGGCGAGCGCAGCACCACGGTAGATGTTGTCCTAAGGCTCCAGCATGTCCCCCAGCAGCGCCGTCCGCGTGTCCAACTGTGTCAGAAAGACGGAGTACTCCTGGAGATAGCGTATCGTTGTGTGGGAAAAATGCAGCGCGTCGTGGTGCTTTCCGAGAAGAACAATCTTTCGGGCGTCGAACGGTATCTCTTTTCGAATTAAGGCGATGGCCTGCAATGCCCCTCGCTTGATGCTGTGCGCCGAGAAGAAACGTTGGACCCCGAATCTGTCGTACTGAGGCCCTAAGCTGCGCATGAGTCGGCACAGTCGGGCCCAATTGAGAGATGTTAACGGCATTCCTGGACCCCGCTCGTGTATCAGCTTGCGCAGAGGAATCGCTTCCCGATCCATCAAGCGTAGATAACGAAACTCCTGAAAAGGATTGATCTTCGACGTCTTGGGCAGCGTGGACCAATCCAGAATCAAGGACCCGTCGGGACCCTCGATGAAGCAATGTGTCGTGAGAGCGCTTATCTCGGCCCATCGGCTGGCAGTCATCCAAGCTAGTCTCAGAACTATTCGATCTTCGTCCCGTGGGGCTATCTGAATCAGTCGTATCATGTTCGCCGGGGAGATGCCGAGCGCCTGGTGTAGGGGTTCTTTTGCACTGCTGCGTTGAAGACACTTGCGCACCGTCACGAAGAAGGGCTCCTCGCCCTGGAGGAGAGATATTAAGACCTTCAAGTACTGGAGGGCGGACCGGTCCGTCACCGTCGCAGTTTTTTGTATAACATACATCGAAGCCGTGTCGAGACTTATCGGAAGCAATTTGCTGCGGCAGTAATACAGATAACCCTTCAGGATGCTCTTTCGCTGGGCCCAAGTGTTCGGGGCATAGCGGCTCTCTACCAGCCGCATTATTCCCTCCGTGAGCTGCCGGAACCTCTCCGGTTCTGGAAGGGACTCTATGAACTGAAGGAACTGCAGAGGGGACTGGCTTCCCTGTGGCGGAGAGAGAGACATCAGGCTTCCCGGGAGAAGGGGCAGGAACGGCACTCCTAGTTGGGAAAATTCTGACGCCGCCATCAAAAACCGTCATTTGTCTTTTCTCTTGTCGTTCTCTCGGTCTCTCCGATCGCTGCCTATCCGAGGGCGACCGTTTTTTGACGGACAATCACGTTCAAAGTGACCGGTCTTATGGCAATAATGGCACGTCGTCCTCTTCTTGTGCTTATCCGGAATTTCAGCCACCAACTCCCCGAACTTCTCCGGATGATCATAAATGCTTCGAGTCCGTAGCAACGCGTGAAAATCGAATAGGCGCATCGAACTGTTCCAGAGAGTGTACTGAGTGAGATAGAAAATCCAAGCAGCCAATTGCTGAAGCCCAAGTCGAAAGGATCTGTTATTTAGTGGCTCCCAATTCATCTCAGCCGCATAATTTACGTTCGAAATGAGAATACCCAAGTACATATCCACATATGCCCTGGATGAAGGGTGGGGGGCACCATTAAACCGGGACCGCAAATATAACTCTCTGCTGCCAGGGTCCGACTGCGTCAGGTACTTCTTCCATTGTATCACGTCCAACACGGGAAAATCAAGAAGAGCAGCAGCTGCAGCGGTGGAATTGACGGAAGGTAACTCGGCCTTATTCGAGGCGGAAGGATCGGTTGTCAAGGTCTGGGACTGCTTATCCACCACCGTTGTAACGAGTGCCGTCAACGACTGAAGGCTAGACTGAAAGGACGACTGCATGGAGTCCACCGCTATTTCCAAACGAGTGAGACGAGTATCGTCCATAGGCGGCGGCACCACCTCTGTCACCTCATCCTCATCGGTATCTGTATCAGCAGCATCAATGAAAGCACCGATAGTATCTGTGCCAAGTGCTTCGAAACGCGCTGCAACGGCAGGATGAAGGCCGTCCTCCAACTGCGCTGAGGTGAAGCGAGAGGCGGAAATCTCTTGCCACAACTCCAAATCTGGCTCGAGTGTCATCAGGCTCCCATTGGTGAACAGCTTGATCTTGAAGAGCTTGCGAACACTCCCACAATAGACCAGAAGGGTGTAGACCACATTCGTCAGCAAAAGGTGGACCAGGGCTTCACCCAAACGCTTCCAGCGGTCCTGATCCCGCTGGATTTTTAGTGGGACAGAGGAACCTCCAACCGAGCTGGGAGCACGCGAACGCTTACCACCAATTGCAGGCATCGGGTTAATAGCAAAAATATACTAAAGGAAAAACCGTAAAGTACCAACTAACAATTTATAACAACTAGTCCAAAATAAATTTTCAAAAAAGCAAGTAGCGTTGCTTTTCGTGGTAAGCGATACGTTTACAATAAAGTACAGAAACTGTAACAATAATAGCGTCTAGCGAGGCAATCCTTCTGCGGCTATGTGGAGCGAGGCGCGACCCACTATACAGCGCCGAAGGAGTACAGCGGCGTAGTTGCCGGAAGTACCATCGCCCGAAAGAGGTGGAACACGCAACAGCACTCGGCAGGGATCGCTGCGGCAGAAAGGTGGCGCGGGAATGCGAGACCGAGTGCACCGGAGGGGCGGCGGTCTCGTCGTGTCGGCGCATCGGTGGTGGGATACCGTTCGAACCATCTGTCCAGCTAGCCACGGTGGTGAGTACGCGGTCCTCCTGCAAGGATGCACCTGGTGCGGACTCACCAGAGAGGAGGCTGCGAAGCTTCCCTTCCGTTTGCCCAGCCGTGTTGATCAGACACAAACCGAGCAGGGCAAAGGATTGCGCTCGGCATCACCGCACACAAGGAGTATCCGACACGGTGCAGGCAGCAGCTAATGTGCCTCTATACATCACTCTGGTGGAGGCGCCGGGCTGCCTGGAGGCAAACAATGTGCCGACCAGTCTTTCCAACGAGGTCCATTTCATAAGTACTAATCGCCTCACACGTGCCGCACAAGGAGAGATGTGGAGGGCCAAGCTGCTGAAGGGATACCGGGTGTGGTGGTGCTGATCGGCAACGCCCACACTCGCCTAGTGAAGAGTCTCGGCACGCCGGGCGAAGGAGGCTGCTCGGCAGCCCCTTGATGATCTCTTCTGCTCGTTGTTTAGAAACAGCCAGGCGTACTTCCTGCTGGCGAGCGGCACGCCCTCACAAGATGAAATACTGAGAAGTAGTTAAATAGTCAATTTAGGCGCTGACACGCAGACGAGAGGGCAGCAGAACAGCCATAGACTACTCTCGCTACTCCCAGAAAGCATAAGAATAGGTTGAGATAGTTTCTCCGTGGTACGCACTCATCCTATACTGGATAATAGTTGGGAAAAAAATAGAAGAAGAGTGAGACTAGAAGAGTAGATTATGTCACGCACACACAGATAGAGATAGAGATGCAGATGGATACAGAGGGCCCCGCGCTGGGATGTGCTGTGTCATCTGCTTGAGGGATAGGCAGAGGAGTGAGGTATGCGGCACAGCCGGCAGTATAAACATCGTACAAGTAACCACGCGTACGCACGTTATAATAGTAATGAACGAAAGAAAAGGATTCTACAGTAAACATAAATCCGGATAACCTGCAATCGGCCGTCTAGAAAGTTAGCACCAGGTCGGCGGCATCTGATTCAAGTTCAGTCTTTTTCAGTCTTTTTCTTTTTCTAATTTCCGTTGTTCTTTTTCTTCTAATTGTTGTTGTTTTTGCATCTCCTTCTTTTCCAGTTCCTTAATTTTTTTTTCTATTTCTTCAACATCCGTATCTTTCATTTCCAGCTCCTCTTTAGTGCACATATTGCAGCTTTTCCAGTCGCACACATTCCGAGTCCAGTGGGAGAACACGATTCCAGCAGTGACTGTGGTGAATCCCGGCTCCGGAGGGCGCGAGACGTAGCCCTTTGCCTGCTTCAGTGCCGTGGCGGCGGTATGTTGTGTAGAGAGCTCCTTCACTTTCAGCTCAAAGATGTACTTGTACCTCCCCGCATCTACCTCCAAATCCACCCTTCCAGTGCTCAGATTACGCTCTGGTATGACTCTCGCGCCACTTCCCAAAAAAAACATTCGGAGGTACCCCCGAAATCGTTCTTCTTTCCATGCATCACGGGGCCTATGCATACCAGCAGCCGTCTTATGCTCTTCCTTGGTGCACCGCCCCGAGGGCTGCGGCTCCTCGTGTAACATCATCACAATGGCTGCCATGATACTTTGCACATCGCCATTGAACAGAGTGTCATAAATCTGGCGCAGATCTCTCCGCGCCTTCTCCTCGTTTATGCGTTTCCACGCCATGTAGCACAGCAGAGAGTAGGCCTGTCTCACTTCGCCGTTGGGGAGATGCAGCACGATCTTTTCGTCCGACACGTTCGTGTCACTGCGCTTGGCAATGGTCAGGTACCCCGACTGGAGGAGGGCCGCCACGTGGTTCTCGCCCGCCTCTCCAGCGAACACAGTAGTGTAAAGCAGCTCCTTCTCGTACACTACATCTTCCTGCATCTTTTTCCGCTCTTCCTCGCTCAGACTTCGGATGAGCTCACTGGAGTAACCATCAAAGCTTTGAGCCCAGTAGCAGTACAATTTCATTTCCTTCAAGGCCAACGTGAGGCCATAGGGGTTGTAGCAGCTCGTCTCGCAGTCCTCAGAGAAGTGGTACCCGTTGTACAGCTCCTTCATCTCCTTCACCACCTTCTCTTTCTCGGCCTTCTGCTGCTCTGCTGTCAGCCGCTTCCAGCACTCCTCCCTTGCCGTCGAGGAATCCGCCGCACAGCACCGCTTCGCCGCCATCTCCTCCATCCGCAATGAGAAGTTAGCAAGGATCTCCTCCAGCGTAAACCCGCACGCCCCCGACAGCGCCGGGTGATGCGTCACGTCCACCACGTGGTTAGCGCCGGCGGTGCCGCCAATCTCGGCTCGCAGAATGCCCGTAATGAAGGCGGCGTGGAGGTGTGTCTTCTGCACCTTGAGCACACCAAAGAACTTCCGGTACGCCGTGAACATCGCCTTCCTCTCCTTTGCATCATCGCTGAAACTCGGAAAGTCTAGCGCCGGTGCGTGGTACTCGTCGATGAGCACCACCGGAAGCGGCATGTTCTCCTTTCTACATTTCTTAGAGAGTTGCTCAATAAGCCACTCGAACTGACCCGGAGCTGTATAGCTCCTATCCACCTCCAAACCGTGCGACTCTGCTACAGACGCAATTTTTCTCTTCAAGTCGGACTTCATCTCCTCCAACGAGGCTCCTGAGACAGTCCCCAGGTCGAGGTAGATGACCGGGTGCTGGGCCCAGCGGTCCTTCGCTGGCTTCGTCTTCTCCAGCCTCGCCGCCTCCAGACCCGCAAAGAGGTCCCTCTTCCCCTCGTAGTACGCCTTCAGCGTCGTGAGGAGCATCGACTTCCCAAAGCGACGGGGGCGGATGAAGAGGTGGTGACGGCGTGTAAAAGGTTCGCGATTCGCGATCTTCCATGCGTACGCCGTCTTGTCCACTTAGGCCATCTGCTCCTTTCGAATGCTCTCGAAGTTACACTCGTCATCCGGCAACCGCCTGGGCGAAGGAGGGTTTGAGGAAGAGGAGGCCCAGCGCTGCGTCAAGGCAGCGCAAAGCATACCGCTGCGGCAGAGTGGCGTGCAGGGGCTTCGGCGGACCAGCCCAGCCGTCGCGGTGGCAGCGATGGCGGCCGCTCGGCGTGGCTGCTGCCGCAGCGTGAGGCAGAGAAGGGCGCAGCGGCGGAGCATCACAAAGACTGTGAGTGGTTGGGAGGGAAAGAGGTGAAGACAGAACTAAACGTTGGCAACAAAAACGGAATAGAGGCGAAACGAACCGGGAGGACGACGGAATAGAACACGCCTTCAATGTCAGCAGCAAAACAAAAACGGAGCACAACTGCCATCGTCAGGCACAAATGAAACGACGAATCGAGTAATTATCGAAATCCTTTTCTTTTTTTTTTTGAGAGGGGATCTTGTGCTGTGCCTTTGCACACTGGTGTCTTGTGTTGAGCCGCCTCCATCCGGTGAAGGAATGGTCCAACAAGCCAGGAGTCGAAATACGATACGATTGGCACGTCACGCCTAGCGGACGAGCAGTTATGGGATATTTCAGCGCACGGGGCATGCGGTACTCACAAACCCACGTGCATCGCCCGCAACGACAACTAAATGCAATGAAGCATATTTCTCCGATACGAAGGATGCGAGCACAGGCGGCCAATCGCCTGGAGCTCGCCCGGATGATGCGGATAACTCCATCGTATACAGTTACGGCACTGCGTTTTGTTTGGAAATCAACAACACATCTATAAAGCAATCATCGATCCGCTTGTGAACGGAGTCTTCACACACGCCTGCCTCCCGAGATGTGTGCGATAAAAGGACCCGACAATAATGTGTGGAAATTATGTATAAGCGCAGCTGCCAACTATCACTCGCGTGAGAACACAACACAACGACACACCGGAATGGCTAGTTTCAGCCATGGCAAATGTTTCACTAGCTGATGCCAATACAGTTGACGAGGTGTGGAGATGTGTACGTGGCGAAACAAAGTCCATAAGCTCAATCGTACCAACAGATATAATACATTCGGGGACGGGGGTTTACAGCATAAGGTACCCCATCTCGCACGCATTCAGCGTGAAACTGTCAGGCCCGAGACAGACGGATTCAAGATCCCCGTCCCTCAAAGTAGCCGAGTCCGACAGCCACTCCTCTAAAGCGGTGGCGCAATGGATTTCTTTCTTTTCCTCTTGCTTTAATCTCTTCAGCAGCAAATCGTCCACCATCCCAGTACCAATCCAATGGAGTTTAATACGCTTGTTGTAGAGGTAGAGTGTCTGTACTATACTCCAGGGGTTGTAAACGAGTTCTTCTCCCACAAAGGAGAAACGGTATCCGTTGAAGTTGTCTTTCAGCTCTTCCATCGCGATGTCCTCGGGAGTGTCCGGGAACAGCTCAAGGGCGTGGCGAACCTCCAAGTCTGTGAACCCGCAGCAGGTTGCGCACCACTCGTCGAAGCTCGTATTTATCGCTTTGTCGCCGCCGCCAAACAAACCCACGCAGAAGAACTTCATGATGCCCGTGACAAACAGCACCTTTAGGTGGGGAGCCGCCGCCTTGATATTTGAGAAGAAGTCTTCAAAAAGCCGTTTCATGTCTCCCGCGTGCTCCTCTCGGCAGTGCCAGAATGGATAGTCGTAGTCGTCGATCAACACCACGGTTTCCTGCCCCGTGCATCGCCACGCCATGTCGATGGCACCCTTCAAGGTAGCACCGGCTGATCCGCTTGAGGGGCGAAATTCAGAAGTCCCTAGGTAGGGTGTCCGTGAAAAACAGATGTGCAATGTGGCTGGGTCAGCTGCGGCGAACGTTACGCAACGCGCAAAGTTGGTTAAGCATGAAAAACGGAATGCATGTGCAATAAAAAAAAGCATAACTCCATCAAAGACACGCTGATATCTTAAAGCTAATACCATTCTATTGGTAGTTCCAACGTACTAAAAATTGGGCAATCTCTAAGTTCGTTGGGTTCGTCAACGTCAATTGGGTTCGTTCCATTGTCCCTTCTGTCCACAAATTCTTGCAGAAGGTTCTGTGTGTTGTCAGCAGCAAAAAGAGCATGGGCCGTTGTTTTCTACTACATATACTATATTATATATGTATGAATATTATACTATACTATACTATACTATACTATACTATACTATACTATACTATACTATACTATACTATACTATACTATACTATACCCTGTAATTCAATTTGTTATAGCGTCTCAGTCTTTCCTAAATCCATTGTATACTAACCGCTACTTACCAAAGATAAAAGGAAGGGAAAAAAAGGGAAACGGAATAAGAACAGACAAAAGAAGGGAGTCAACATCCATTGGCTATCAACTGTGTGCTAGATGTCCTTATGAAGCTGAAGCTGAGGTTGAACCATCTTTCACAATCCTTTCCCACAGAACTACAGCTAGCTGCCAGGGGGGTACCTTCTAGCTATGAACTACAGCTAGCTGCCGACGGTGACGAGCTTCGAGAGCTCGACAAGTCGAACGGTGGTGCATAGTATTTCATACAGATAAATATGCGGCCTTACAAAAAAATGCCTAGCAATGCTACAAATGATACGGTATATATAGTGCCACAAGACAAGACTGTCCCCGAGAGAGAAGAGTCCGACGGCAATGTCGCCAAGGGGAGAAGGCGACCTTATTTCCCGTAGACAATTCGGGTTTTGTTATTTTTCTTGTGGAACGATAGATATCTTCAGCGTGTAGTGCGTATCATAGCCACACCACACTATCACATTCCGTCATCACCCCAATGCATTTCTATCTATCACACTATTACGATTCCTCATTCAGCACGAGTCTGGACGAGAAATGATCTATCCGTTTCGCCTTTTGATCCGTGACCCTTCAGCTACCTAAATTAACAGGTACCACATCAACTTCAACCCCAGTTCTAGCGTCAAATACCCCTATTATTCATATGCTCAGTGTCATTGTTTCATTTTTTTTCCTAACCCTGTGTTGCGCTTCCAACAGCCCCTTCTTGTCAACATCAATTATTGTAATGTTAGCTTTATACATGGAACGCAGCAAGTTTTTTCTGAGATGTGGTAACACTATCCTACATGAATACCTGTTCGACTACCTCTGTCGAACTTCTCATTATTACCCCTGAGCTACAGTCACCTGTTGTCTGAACCTATTCTACACCCACCACGGCCATCTCCGCACCCGAAAGAAGGACACTCTTTCTCGCATTCCAAAACCTGTGGTCCCATTTTAGCAAGAGCCTGTTGTCGTGTCAAGACAGTAATAGACACCGCCGAGCGATTCCCTTGTTCATCTCTTATATCTCGAAAGCGAAAAGCTGGAACACGTTGATTTCCACAGTTTGAGAGTACGTGGTCTTTCAAGTGGAGGACATCATTCTCTAGCGCAGAATGTTGGAGCTCTATTTCCTCTTGTTCCGAGAAATACGGGACCGGACGCTGTAACAGTAAAACCTCCACAAATGGAGAAAGAAATCCATTTCTCGACGCCACAGAAATGGCGTCCATTCCATCCTTGTCGGTGTGTCCCCAGTTGATGGTGTCGTTGGGATTCTTTTCCATATGATCCAGGATCAGATTCAGCACATGCTTTACTTCGTTCGGCGTCTTTCTCGGAGCATTGGATTTACCCCAACCACAAAAAACGTAATGCATTGCCGTGAAACCGTCGCGGTCAGGTAAACTGAAGTTTATTTCCCTCGTAGTTCTCAGGAGCTCTTCCACCACCTCCATGGGTCCCGCCCAGATAAACCAGGACAGGATATTCAAAAGAAACGTGTAGTCGGGGTGTTTTATCCATGCCATGACGTCTGCTCCCTGTTGTACGAACTGGGCAACCTGTGGGAGCTGGCCCACCCCAGCCGGATTCCAACCGCTGTTTTTCACGAGGGCCCGAAAATTGTAGTTGAGCTCTTCTTCCACCCGACTTTCCATGTCGTAGAACAAGTAAAACTTTCTTTTGTTTTCCACCGTCATTTCTTTCCAGTCCCTGAGTTCTGGAATTACTCCCAAATCTATTTTTTTTGTGTGTTCTGGGTGAAAGGATATGTTCGATGCGACAAATTCACTGAGTATCACGTCTAGTCGACAATGGGCAGCAGCGATTGTTAAGAAGTCATGATGTGGTTGTCTCTTGAGAGTCACCTGGCGCCAATTGACGGTAGTTCGTAGATTCGGATCTTTCACACGCCGCAAAATGTGAGCGAGCATATCTTTTACTTTTTGATTCTCTTGAGGGCAAGCGCAGAGGATGTGAATTGGATTCCTCCCTGATTCATCGACAGCGGTGAAGTCCGCTCCGCGTTTGTGTTGCATCGCCGCCGCCACAGCATCGATTTTTCCAGTGAAGATGAGTGTGTGAAAAATGGGGCGGAGTGGCTCCTCTCCAACACTGCAACACAGATCGTGATAAATATCAGCTCCAGTGTCCAAAAAAGAATTGATCTCGGCAGCTGTAACGTCTTGGCCCCGATGGCACACCATCCATGCTAACTCTGATGTTCCTCTCCTCAGCGATGAAGGATTGTTCCAGCGCTGAATCTTCGAGGGAACTTGATGCGACACCTCTAAGAGCTCATGGAACTTTTTGGTCACATCTAGCAGCTGATCACGCAAATTTTCTTCTCGTTTTTGCTCTTCTGATTTCTTCGGGGACTCGTGATGTTTTTGGGGAACTCGTGACGTTAACTCCGTCATAATGCTCACTAACAAATTACAGCTTCGCACGAAGATGAGAACTATATATATAAAGTTTTAAAGGTTTCAAAGCAACATGAAATACATAAATAAATCTGACAATAACGTCAACGAAGTGCAACTGGTACGACGACACCCTTTAGCAACTTGATAGTCTATCGTATCGCCCTTAGCCCGTAGAGCATTATCACCCATCTTTAAACGTTTTGCAAGGGATACAAGCCAAGCCGTACTTTTCAGCCTACATGAAATTTTCGAAGGAAACCTTCTAGACCTTTTTCACCATACTCTGCAAAAAGTTCAGGCGAGAAAAATGAAGCTACAATGAGCTTTGTAATCGCACCAATTGTTTGTAAAAAATCTGAGTTGCGCAAGAGAAATGGCGAGTAACACGTTTAGTGGATACGTGTGTCATTGTGTGGTGCCGAATAAGGATAAAAAGAAGCTTAATCTTTTAGGAAATGTTTCCGAAAGAATGATCGGTGCTCTTCCTCATTTAAACAACAACAACAAAGAAAAGGAAAAACATAACAACTATTCAGTGGAGTCTTTCTCGCGTTTCAGATGTCTATTCTTTTATCCTAAACAAAACCAATCGTAAAAAATAATATATCTCACGTAAACTCCGCAGACGGCGGAGTCTGAGAGCCAATTGGTCGGGCATAGGAATGGGAGGTGGCGAAGCCACAAGCCGTTTACCTTACTGCCTTTACCGAGAACAATCATGTCAGGGCTATCCTACACGATTCCTTTCATCCTCACCCTAGTAGAAGAAACTAAATGCTGTTTATTTTTCAAGGGTGGTAATTTATTTGTACGCTGTGTGTCACAAATCTTATGAGAAGATATGTGCAAGATAGCGGGACAATGAGAAAAGAGCCGAAAATATTAAATCCGTATTCTATTTAAAAGGGATCGGCTGTTAGGCTTCACTTAGATCAATTCAACGCAAAAAGATTTTTTTTTTGTATGGCTAGCACTATGTATGTATGTGCTTGCAAGTCTCACATACGATGAACCTTTATATCATCGGCATCCAACTTCGGTGCTTCTGCACCAACATCCTCATGCGTCGAGTATGGACAAAGCAACGACAGTAGCACTTGTCCTAGCTGATCCGTTAGAATACGCACAGCACTTCCTGATATGCAAATAGCGCTATAGGATCCCCGTTCTTTTTCGGCAATAATGTTGACGGAGCTGCACTTTTTTCGAGCAACGAGCGATTCCACCCCGAAAACTTCGCTCGAATGCCTTGCTATGCCTCTCATCACTTGGGCAGCGGTACATCGAAGCAGCGAAACATCACTCGGCCGCGCCGAGGCAGCAGCGCAGCAAGTACTCGTGCGATTCTAGCTAATTGCCACTCGGGGGCCATCAGAGGCGCGAATCCCTTCAACGTCTTCTTCTTTGGGTCATCCAAGAACCACTCATCTAGAGCGTCCTCTCCTCTCCGCTGCGGGAACTAATGCTAGGCGGTATGAGAGCGGAAGCGGCTTCATGACGGCTTCAGGTGCATCACTCTTGAGCGATGCTAGCGTAAAGCGACTATTCTCATTTGGTGGTGTCTGACTGGGAGAGGGGAGCAAGAAAACTTGTAGCTGAAAGCGGGAAACTGCAGCGAGTGGCAGCAATAGGAGAGAATGAAGAGGGAGAAGAAGAGGCAGATGGGCTCAGCGCAAGGCTCTTGAAAGATGGTGTGGTCACACACACGGGCCTCACACAACGGCTTGATCAAAGCAACCATGCACAGCAGTGCACATCTACACGCTCCGCGGAGTTGTTGTTGTTGTTGTTGTTTTTCAGGTACTGGGTGGACACACA
Source organism: Vickermania ingenoplastis (assembly GCA_010157825.1). Taxonomy (NCBI): domain Eukaryota; phylum Euglenozoa; class Kinetoplastea; order Trypanosomatida; family Trypanosomatidae; genus Vickermania; species Vickermania ingenoplastis. Next base: position 155,018 of record VFSE01000051.1, on the reverse strand, counting down.
ACCATCAGCGCGGTATCAATAACATCTTGTCCGGAAGAAAAAATAAATAAAAACAAAAAGAGCTCACGGTATCCCGACGCCTCTGCTCATTCAGAAGAAAAAGAAAGCGAAAGAGCAAAGAAAGGGAAATAAGAAAAGAAAAAAGAGGGGAAAACATCTACGAGAAGAAACAAAAGAGAGGCAGCTACGCACTACACCACGTGCCTGCCCATACATACGGCTATTTAGGGCGGGACTGCACGGCTCCCATCGGCAGCAGAAAACGAGACCTCTCACACTACCGTCCTCCCGCTGCTGGTAACGCTAGCTACGCACTACACCACGTGCCTGCCCATACATACGGCTATTTAGGGCGGGACTGCACGGCTCCCATCGGCAGCAGAAAACGAGACCTCTCACACTACCGTCCTCCCGCTGCTGGTAACGCTAGCGCACACACATCGAGCGGCGTGCAGCCGCCGGGTAAAATAAAAATTTAATCCGATGGGGGATACAAGCGAGAGCGCGTTCACCGACTCACAACGCCCAGAAAAGCCAAACAACGAAAATGTATGTAGTCCGATATCCATAGGAAAATGAAAAATCATCACAAAAATAAAAAAGAAAAAAAAATAGTGGCTCGGTAAAGATACTACAGCGTTTTGAACCTTTTCATTTATTTTTCGCAGCACAAGACGTGAATCAGTTCTCCCTGCGACAATATAGAAATATAGAAATACGGATAGAGATAGATATAGATATAGGTGAAGATAGATGAAGACATATGTTCCTAATGTTCTCTTCGATAGTGTTCTATTCTCGGCGCTCGTGCGTGCTGCGGTACGGCACCACTCCGGCTCACACGCCCACATCGCAGAGAAATACGAGGAGAAGGAAAAAGCCTCACTCGTATGCGCACAGAATAAAAAATGATTCATTTTTTGTTGTGTTTTTTTGTTTGTCAAAGGTGCAGACAGAGAACGCTCCAGCCCTGGAGCGTCACCACTGAAGTTTCAAGAAAAAGGTGTCTTATGAGCCCGGCAGCACCAGGAGGGGCCGCCACGAGAGGCCAAACGCCTCCGCACGCTACCGGTTCGGGGTGTCCCAGCGCTTCGTCTCGGTGGTGCCGAAGCCCAGCATCGACCAAAAAACTCAAAAAGAGAGATGAGAGGGAGCAGCCCAATGGGGATGCGGCGTCACGCCACTCTACGTACGGTTCGGCGTCGACCACTTGTATGTCTCGCTGCACTCGAACTCCACAAACTGGCCGCCGCACGTCGCCACGAAGGCGCCCTTCTCCAGCACCCAGTGGTTGTCGTAGCCCACAAAGGCGAGATCCGAAGCCTTGAGCGTCAGAGTCACCTCCTTCGACTCTCCGGCATCCAGGTCGATCTTCGTGAAGGCGCGCAGACGGCGCACATCCGGCGACACACTCGCCGCGCAGTCGCTCACAAAAAGAAGCACCGCCTCCTTCCCGGCACGCTTCCCAGCGTTCTTCACGTGCACAGAAAAGGTCAGCGTGTCACCGTTTTTGAACGACTTCTTGTTGACCTTCAGGTCGGTGTACTGGAACTCCGTGTACGACAGCCCCGCGCCGAACGGGTACAGCACGTCCATGACGGCGTCGTAGTTGTAGTTCCCTTCCATCACCGCGCGGTTCTGGCACGGCTTGTAGTCGTACGTCTCCAGCGCGCCCGGGTGCTTTGGTACGTGAAGGGCAGACGCCCTGAGAAGTTCGCGTCGCCGGACAGAAGGTTCGCGAACGCTGCGCCGCCGTACGTCCCGGGCAGCGAGGTGTTGATCGTCGCCGCGCAAAGCGGTTCGATGTCGCGGATGATGCGGGGGCGGCCGCCGCACAGCACCAGCACCACCGGCTTCCCCGTCTTCGCCAGTCCGCTGACAAGCGCCTGCTGCTGCTCGCTCAGCGCAAGGTCGTTGATGTTGCCGGGGGTCTCCGTGTAGCTGTTCTCCCCGACGCACGCGATGATGACGTCGGCCTTTTCGCTCGCCTTCAGCACCGCAGCCATGTCCAACGGCGTCTCCTGGTGCCACGCCAGTTCCTGCGTCGAGGCCTGCCACGGCGACAGAGACCCCGGGGCCGGGTTCTCGCGCGGCGGCACCTTCGCGTAGCTGACGCCCTCCACCAGCGTCACGTTGGCAGCGCCGAACTTCTCGCGGAGGCCGTCGTAGAACGTCTTGTACTCGTGCTTGTTGAGCTGCCGGCAAACCGCATCCGTGATGTGTCCCTGCCAGCTGCACGTCCACCCCCCGTTCATCCCGCGGAACGTGTTCGCGTTCGGCCCGCACACCAGGAGTCGTGTGCTGCGTGGAAGCGGCAGCAGCGGATGGCCGTTCACCTTGTTGTTCTTGAGCAGCACCATGCATTCCTCCGCCATCTTCACCGCCTCGTCGCCGTGCTCGTCGCACCCGTACTTTGGGTACTTCTGCTGCACCTCCTTCACCGAGAAGTCCCACGTCGACTTATCCATCAGTCCCAGACGGTACTTGATCCGTAGAACGCGCCGGCACGCGTCATCGATGCGCTCCATCGTCACCCTCCCCTCCTGCACAAGTTCGTGTAGCAGGTCGCAGAAGGACACGTCAAACGGCTCCATCGTCATGTCCACCCCGGCGTTCACGCAAAGCTCGATCGCCTCCTTGTACGACTGCGCCACGTGGTCGCGGTCAAACACGTTGCGCACGTCTGCCCAGTCAGACACCACCAGGCCGTCCCAGTTCAGCTCGTCCTTCAGCCACCCCTTCACCATCTGCGCATTGCAGTGAAACGGCATGGCGTTGTTCACGGAGGACGTGATCATCACGCTCAGCGCGCCCGCTTCGATCCCGCGGCGGAACGGCTCGAAGAACTTCTCCCGCATCTCGCGGTCCGTGATCATCGACGGTGTGCGGTCCTTGCCGTTCCCGGGCGCGCCGTACGCCATGTAGTGTTTCAGGGAGCACGCCACGTGGTTCATCCCCACGTGGTTCGGATCCGTGCCCTGGTACCCCACAACAGCCGCTGCGCCCATCTCCGCGTTTACCAGAACGTCCTCGCCGTACGACTCCCACATGCGGGACCACATCTGGTTGCGCGCGATATCCAGCACGGGGGCATACACCCACGGGATCAGGCATGCGCGAGACTCGTACGCCGACACTTCAGCGACGCGGCGGGCAATCGCCACGTTGAAGGACGCTGCCTGGCTAATCTCCTGCGGGAACAGCGTGCCGCCAAGGGAATACGTGGTGCCGTGGATCTGGTCCACGCCGTACAGCTGCGTCACCCCCTTGCACGACTCCATACTCACGGTGTTAAGGGTGCGGATAAGGTTGATCCACACCTCCGGCGTCTGGCACTCGGAGAAGGGAACGTTCAGGATGGAGCCAACCTTGTACTTCCGGATCACCTTGTCCACGGCCGCGTCGTCGAGAGCGAAGCGGTCCTTCACGTTCCAGTCCGTCAGCGGGTCGCACGTGATTTCGCACATCTGGCCGATCTTCTCCATCAGCGTCAGCTCCTTCAGCTTCGCCTCCACGAGCGCTTCGATCTTCGGATCCACGGGGAGTGCTGGAGGAGGAGGCATGGTGACAACTGTCGTGAGGTGTGGCAGAGAGGGGGTAGAGGGAGGAGCAAGAAAACTTGTAGCTGAAAGCGGGAAACTGCAGCGAGTGGCAGCAATAGGAGAGAATGAAGAGGGAGAAGAAGAGGCAGATGGGCTCAGCGCAAGGCTCTTGAAAGATGGTGTGGTCACACACACGGGCCTCACACAACGGCTTGATCAAAGCAACCATGCACAGCAGTGCACATCTACACGCTCCGCGGAGTTGTTGTTGTTGTTGTTTTTTCAGGTACTGGGTGGACACACAACCATCAGCGCGGTATCAATAACATCTTGTCCGGAAGAAAAAATAAATAAAACCAAAAAGAGCTCACGGTATCCCGACGCCCCTGCTCATTCAGAAGAAAAAGAAAGCGAAAGAGCAAAGAAAGGGAAATAAGAAAAGAAAAAGAGGGAAAACATCTACGAGAAGAAACAAAAGAGAGGCAGCTACGCACTACACCACGTGCCTGCCCATACATACGGCTATTTAGGGCGGGACTGCACGGCTCCCATCGGCAGCAGAAAACGAGACCTCTCACACTACCGTCCTCCCGCTGCTGGTAACGCTAGCGCACACACATCGAGCTGAGGGGGAGGCGTGCAGCCGCCGGGTAAAAATAAAAATTTAATCCGATGGGGGATACAAGCGAGAGCGCGTTCACCGACTCACAACGCCCAGAAAAGCCAAACAACGAAAATGTATGTAGTCCGATATCCATAGGAAAATGAAAAATCATCACAAAAATAAAAAAGAAAAAAAATAGTGGCTCGGTAAAGATACTACAGCGTTTTGAACCTTTTCATTTATTTTTCGCAGCACAAGACGTGAATCAGTTCTCCCTGCGACAATATAGAAATATAGAAATACGGATAGAGATAGATATAGATATAGGTGAAGATAGATGAAGACATATGTTCCTAATGTTCTCTTCGATAGTGTTCTATTCTCGGCGCTCGTGCGTGCTGCGGTACGGCACCACTCCGGCTCACACGCCCACATCGCAGAGAAATACGAGGAGAAGGAAAAAGCCTCACTCGTATGCGCACAGAATAAAAAATGATTCATTTTTTGTTGTGTTTTTTTGTTTGTCAAAGGTGCAGACAGAGAACGCTCCAGCCCTGGAGCGTCACCACTGAAGTTTCAAGAAAAAAGGTGTCTTATGAGCCCGGCAGCACCAGGAGGGGCCGCCACGAGAGGCCAAACGCCTCCGCACGCTACCGGTTCGGGGTGTCCCAGCGCTTCGTCTCGGTGGTGCCGAAGCCCAGCATCGACCAAAACTCAAAAGAGATGAGAGGGAGCAGCCCAATGGGGATGCGGCGTCACGCCACTCTACGTACGGTTCGGCGTCGACCACTTGTATGTCTCGCTGCACTCGAACTCCACAAACTGGCCGCCGCACGTCGCCACGAAGGCGCCCTTCTCCAGCACCCAGTGGTTGTCGTAGCCCACAAAGGCGAGATCCGAAGCCTTGAGCGTCAGAGTCACCTCCTTCGACTCTCCGGCATCCAGGTCGATCTTCGTGAAGGCGCGCAGACGGCGCACATCCGGCGACACACTCGCCGCGCAGTCGCTCACAAAAAGAAGCACCGCCTCCTTCCCGGCACGCTTCCCAGCGTTCTTCACGTGCACAGAAAAGGTCAGCGTGTCACCGTTTTTGAACGACTTCTTGTTGACCTTCAGGTCGGTGTACTGGAACTCCGTGTACGACAGCCCCGCGCCGAACGGGTACAGCACGTCCATGACGGCGTCGTAGTTGTAGTTCCCTTCCATCACCGCGCGGTTCTGGCACGGCTTGTAGTCGTACGTCTCCAGCGCGCCCGGGTGCTTCGGGTACGTGAAGGGCAGACGCCCTGAGAAGTTCGCGTCGCCGGACAGAAGGTTCGCGAACGCTGCGCCGCCGTACGTCCCGGGCAGCGAGGTGTTGATCGTCGCCGCGCAAAGCGGTTCGATGTCGCGGATGATGCGGGGGGCGGCCGCCGCACAGCACCAGCACCACCGGCTTCCCCGTCTTCGCCAGTCCGCTGACAAGCGCCTGCTGCTGCTCGCTCAGCGCAAGGTCGTTGATGTTGCCGGGGGTCTCCGTGTAGCTGTTCTCCCCGACGCACGCGATGATGACGTCGGCCTTTTCGCTCGCCTTCAGCACCGCAGCCATGTCCAACGGCGTCTCCTGGTGCCACGCCAGTTCCTGCGTCGAGGCCTGCCACGGCGACAGAGACCCCGGGGCCGGGTTCTCGCGCGGCGGCACCTTCGCGTAGCTGACGCCCTCCACCAGCGTCACGTTGGCAGCGCCGAACTTCTCGCGGAGGCCGTCGTAGAACGTCTTGTACTCGTGCTTGTTGAGCTGCCGGCAAACCGCATCCGTGATGTGTCCCTGCCAGCTGCACGTCCACCCCCCCCGTTCATCCCGCGGAACGTGTTCGCGTTCGGCCCGCACACCAGGAGTCGTGTGCTGCGTGGAAGCGGCAGCAGCGGATGGCCGTTCACCTTGTTGTTCTTGAGCAGCACCATGCATTCCTCCGCCATCTTCACCGCCTCGTCGCCGTGCTCGTCGCACCCGTACTTTGGGTACTTCTGCTGCACCTCCTTCACCGAGAAGTCCCACGTCGACTTATCCATCAGTCCCAGACGGTACTTGATCCGTAGAACGCGCCGGCACGCGTCATCGATGCGCTCCATCGTCACCCTCCCCTCCTGCACAAGTTCGTGTAGCAGGTCGCAGAAGGACACGTCAAACGGCTCCATCGTCATGTCCACCCCGGCGTTCACGCAAAGCTCGATCGCCTCCTTGTACGACTGCGCCACGTGGTCGCGGTCAAACACGTTGCGCACGTCTGCCCAGTCAGACACCACCAGGCCGTCCCAGTTCAGCTCGTCCTTCAGCCACCCCTTCACCATCTGCGCATTGCAGTGAAACGGCATGGCGTTGTTCACGGAGGACGTGATCATCACGCTCAGCGCGCCCGCTTCGATCCCGCGGCGGAACGGCTCGAAGAACTTCTCCCGCATCTCGCGGTCCGTGATCATCGACGGTGTGCGGTCCTTGCCGTTCCCGGGCGCGCCGTACGCCATGTAGTGTTTCAGGGAGCACGCCACGTGGTTCATCCCCACGTGGTTCGGATCCGTGCCCTGGTACCCCACAACAGCCGCTGCGCCCATCTCCGCGTTTACCAGAACGTCCTCGCCGTACGACTCCCACATGCGGGACCACATCTGGTTGCGCGCGATATCCAGCACGGGGGCATACACCCACGGGATCAGGCATGCGCGAGACTCGTACGCCGACACTTCAGCGACGCGGCGGGCAATCGCCACGTTGAAGGACGCTGCCTGGCTAATCTCCTGCGGGAACAGCGTGCCGCCAAGGGAATACGTGGTGCCGTGGATCTGGTCCACGCCGTACAGCTGCGTCACCCCCTTGCACGACTCCATACTCACGGTGTTAAGGGTGCGGATAAGGTTGATCCACACCTCCGGCGTCTGGCACTCGGAGAAGGGAACGTTCAGGATGGAGCCAACCTTGTACTTCCGGATCACCTTGTCCACGGCCGCGTCGTCGAGAGCGAAGCGGTCCTTCACGTTCCAGTCCGTCAGCGGGTCGCACGTGATTTCGCACATCTGGCCGATCTTCTCCATCAGCGTCAGCTCCTTCAGCTTCGCCTCCACGAGCGCTTCGATCTTCGGATCCACGGGGAGTGCTGGAGGAGGAGGCATGGTGACAACTGTCGTGAGGTGTGGCAGAGAGGGGGGTAGAGGGAGGGGAGCAAGAAAACTTGTAGCTGAAAGCGGGAAACTGCAGCGAGTGGCAGCAATAGGAGAGAATGAAGAGGGAGAAGAAGAGGCAGATGGGCTCAGCGCAAGGCTCTTGAAAGATGGTGTGGTCACACACACGGGCCTCACACAACGGCTTGATCAAAGCAACCATGCACAGCAGTGCACATCTACACGCTCCGCGGAGTTGTTGTTGTTGTTGTTGTTTTTCAGGTACTGGGTGGACACACAACCATCAGCGCGGTATCAATAACATCTTGTCCGGAAGAAAAAATAAATAAAACCAAAAAGAGCTCACGGTATCCCGACGCCCCTGCTCATTCAGAAGAAAAAGAAAGCGAAAGAGCAAAGAAAGGGAAATAAGAAAAGAAAAAAGAGGGGAAAACATCTACGAGAAGAAACAAAAGAGAGGCAGCTACGCACTACACCACGTGCCTGCCCATACATACGGCTATTTAGGGCGGGACTGCACGGCTCCCATCGGCAGCAGAAAACGAGACCTCTCACACTACCGTCCTCCCGCTGCTGGTAACGCTAGCGCACACACATCGAGCTGAGGGGGAGGCGTGCAGCCGCCGGGTAAAAATAAAAATTTAATCCGATGGGGGATACAAGCGAGAGCGCGTTCACCGACTCACAACGCCCAGAAAAGCCAAACAACGAAAATGTATGTAGTCCGATATCCATAGGAAAATGAAAAATCATCACAAAAATAAAAAAGAAAAAAAAATAGTGGCTCGGTAAAGATACTACAGCGTTTTGAACCTTTTCATTTATTTTTCGCAGCACAAGACGTGAATCAGTTCTCCCTGCGACAATATAGAAATATAGAAATACGGATAGAGATAGATATAGATATAGGTGAAGATAGATGAAGACATATGTTCCTAATGTTCTCTTCGATAGTGTTCTATTCTCGGCGCTCGTGCGTGCTGCGGTACGGCACCACTCCGGCTCACACGCCCACATCGCAGAGAAATACGAGGAGAAGGAAAAAGCCTCACTCGTATGCGCACAGAATAAAAAATGATTCATTTTTTGTTGTGTTTTTTTGTTTGTCAAAGGTGCAGACAGAGAACGCTCCAGCCCTGGAGCGTCACCACTGAAGTTTCAAGAAAAAGGTGTCTTATGAGCCCGGCAGCACCAGGAGGGGCCGCCACGAGAGGCCAAACGCCTCCGCACGCTACCGGTTCGGGGTGTCCCAGCGCTTCGTCTCGGTGGTGCCGAAGCCCAGCATCGACCAAAAAACTCAAAAAGAGAGATGAGAGGGAGCAGCCCAATGGGGATGCGGCGTCACGCCACTCTACGTACGGTTCGGCGTCGACCACTTGTATGTCTCGCTGCACTCGAACTCCACAAACTGGCAGCCGCACGTCGCCACGAAGGCGCCCTTCTCCAGCACCCAGTGGTTGTCGTAGCCCACAAAGGCGAGGTCGGAGCCCTTCACCGCCAGCCGCACCGTCTGCTCCTCCCCCGGGCTGCAGCGAGATCTTCGTGAAGGCGCGCAGCCGGCGGATGTCGGGCGTGATGGTCGCCACCAGGTCGCTGGTGTACAGCAGCACCGCCTCCTTCCCTTCGCGGCTGCCGGTGTTCTTCACCCTCACGCTGAAGTGCAGCTCGTCGCTCGCCTTGAAAGCCGTCTTGTCCACCGTCAGGGAAGAATACGTGAAGGTCGTGTACGACATCCCCGCGCCGAACGGGTACAGCACGTCCATCACCGCCTCGTAGTTGTAGTTCCCTTCCATCACGGGGCGGCTCTGGCACGGCTTGTAGTCGTACGTCGCGAGCGCGCCGCTGTGCTTCGGGTACGTGAAGGGCAGACGCCCTGAGAAGTTCGCGTCGCCGGACAGAAGGTTCGCCAGCGCGATACCGCCATGCGTTCCGGGCAGCATAGTATGCACCGTCGCCGCGCACAGCGGCTCCACCTCCGTAATGAGCCGTGGGCGGCCCTCGTTCAGCACCAGCACCACTGGCTTCCCCGTCTCCGCCAGTGCCCCCACCAGCGCCAGCTGGTTGGGGCTCAGTGACAGCTCGTCAATGTTACCAGGGGTCTCGCAGTAGCTGTTCTCGCCGACGCATGCAACGATTACGTCCACGTCGCGGGCAGCACGGACAGCGCTTTCGATGTCGATGTCCACCTCCACGTCAAACGCGTACTCGGCCGGAAGTGGCGCACCCGCCAGCTTGGGGTCCAGCTTCGGTGGCTTGATGTACGCCACGCCCTCCACCAGCGTCACGTTAGCAGCGCCAAACTTGTCGCGGATAGCTTCGTAAAAGGTACGGTACTTGTACTTGTTCAGCTGGCGGCACACGTTATCGCACAGATGGCCCTGCCAGCTCAAGCTCCACCCGCCATTCATCCCGCGGAACGTGTTCGCGTTCGGCCCGCACACAAGAATCTTTGACTGGGGCTTCAGCGGGAGGATCGGCGCCCCGCCGGCCTGTACCGGCTCGTTCTTGAGCAGCACGATGCACTCCTCCGCAATCCGTACGGATTCATCCGCAAACTCCTTCGAGCCAAACTTGGGGTACTTGGCAGCCACCTGCTCCGGGGTCATGTCCCACGTGGACTTGTCCATCAGGTTCACACGGTACTTAAGGCGCAGGATGCGCCGGCACGCGTCGTCCACGCGCTCCATCGTCACCCTCCCCTCCTGCACAAGCTCTTTCAGCAGGTCGCAGAAAGTGATGTCGAGCGGCTCCATCGTCATGTCGATCCCGGCGTTGACGCACATCGCAATCGCTTCCTTGTACGTCTCTGTCAGGTGGTCGCGGCTCCACACGTTCCGCACGTCGTTCCAGTCCGTCACCACCATGCCGTCCCAGTTCAGCTCGTCCTTCAGCCACCCCTGGATCATCTGCGCGTTGGCGTGGAAGGAAAGGCCGTTGTTCAGCGCGGAGTTGATCATCACACTCAGCGCGCCCGCCTCCACGCACCGCCGGTACGGCTCGAAGAACTTCTCCCGCATCTCGCGGTCTGTCACGCTGGACGGTGTGCGGTCCTTGCCGTTCACAGGCACGCCGTACGCCATGTAGTGTTTCATGCACGACGCAACGTGATGCATGCCCAGGTGGTTCGGGTCCTCCCCCTGGTAGGCACGCGTCGCCGCAACGCCCATCTCCGCGTTCACGTACACGTCCTCGCCGTACGACTCCCACATGCGGGACCACAGGGGGTTACGGCCCAGGTCCATCACGGGGTTGTACACCCACGGGATCAGGCACGCGCGCGCCTCGTACGCCGTGATCTCGCTTATCCGGCGTACAATGTCACGGTTGAAGGACGCTGCCTGGTTGATCTCCTGCGGGAACAGCGTGCCACCGGTGGAGTACGTGCTCCCGTGGTTCTGGTCCACGCCGTAGATTTGGGTGATCCCGCGGCAGGCATCGTAGCTGGCGTGGTTCAGTGTCCGGATCAGGTTCACCCACACCTCCGGGGTTTGCGACTGCGTGTAAGGGGCGTTCAGCACGGAGCCGATCTTGTACTTCTTGAAGTACGTGTCCACCGCAGCAGGGCTCAGCGCAAACTCGGGCTTCGACCAGTCTGTTGCCGGGTCAATCGTCATCTCGCACATCTGGCCCACCTTCTCGTCCAGGGTCATCTCTTTCAGTTTCGCCTCCACCTTCGCCTCGATGTCCGCGGCTACGGGCAGTGCAGGAGGCACTTTCGCGGTCATGCTTCTTGTCGGTTCAGGGGATATAGAGTTGCTTGCTTGAAAGAAAAGGAAATAGAGCACTACAATAGGGCACTTCTGCGGCACGCGACACAACACAACAGCGCAAAGGGGGAGAGAGAGAGCATAACGCCGCGAGGAGAGCAGGCAGAGGGGAACAAGGCGCAGGGCAGAACGCCTCAAGCAAAAAGAAACGGTAGTCGTCGATTTCGGTAGGACATTCGTGGCGCGACCCACACACTTCTTGGGTCAAAGGGTAAAGGATTTTATTGATCCATACAGAGTAATCTGACGAAAATATAATCAAAATGATCTCTATATAATAGATCCAGTGGGTCTTACACTACATATGCCTTCTCCACACAGAAGTGAAATGTTCTAAAAAGAGGAAAGAAAGAACGTATCGCGAGGGGATAAAAATAAAAATAAAACGAGGAAAAACACGTTTTACCGACGGCGTCATGACGTATCCAGTGCGCAGGACATGGGGAAAAATGGACAGCAAGGCCGAAGCCAGCCCTGCAAAATACCACATAGGGCAGTCATACATACATATATATATATATATATATATAAGGGGGAGCTTCTGCAATGGCTCATGAGCGAGGCGCGGCTCAGACGAAAGAAGCAGTGCGGGGAACAGCATCGACCACGGGCAAGTAGGTATGAAAAAAAGCGTTGTGCGCCGTGGATGATTCCCGCAGCCCCTGGGTAGAATGCTTCAGGTTGGAAGCCAACAATGGGCATCGAGGCGATATAAAAAAAAAAAATGAATCCTAGACAGGATCACAAGAAACGAAAACATTGGAAAGGCAAAAACAACAGAAAAAGAAAAAAAAGAAAGAAAGAAAAAGGTTTTTTGTTTGTTTGTTTTCTTTTTTAACAAAAAAGGAGGTGAAACAAAAATTTCTGCACTGCACGCACTGAACACTTTTTCAGGTGTATCTCTCGAACGGCTCTACATGTCGGATGAGGAGTTCTCGCGGGGTGGCGCGTCTGCCACGGCCGGGAAGCTGTCCCCGCCGATCGGCTCCGAATCTGCTGGCGCCCCCTCTACCCAGGGGTACAGCAGGAAGATCTGGAAAATAAAGCAGATGAGGCCGGTGCAGCCAAAGAACATGAACGCCACTGCCTGCCCCTTGTTCTGGTCGCCGGACGGGCCACCCGAGATGTTCTGCGTCGCCGTGGGGTAGAAGCAGTTGATAACAAGCGTGAATACGGACTGCGTGAAGAGCGTGAAGGAGGAGCCCTTGGGGCGGAAGGAGCGCGGAAACACCTCCTGCGACAGCACGTAGAAAGTCGGGCCGACGCACACGCCAAAGGCGCCGATGAAGATGAGCAGGCCGGTGATGGCGATGCCGTTCTTCACGTTATCGCTCGAGGCCACGCCAGGGTACACGGGAATGCCGCACAGGAACAGGCACGCCGCAGAGGTGATGCACGAGCCGGCGAGGAACAGCGTCCGCATCGAGATGAACGATGCCAGAGGGATCGACACGGCGGGGCCGACGAAGCTCACGAACATGAGGAAGCAGTTGCCCACCAGCGGCGCCATCCCCAGCCGGTCCATCATCGTCGGGGCAAAGTTCGTCACGGCGTTGATGCCGGTCAGCTGCAGCGTGCCGGAGAGCACCACGCCTACGAAGAGCGGGCGGATCATCTGGCGCCACGTGTACTCGTCCTGGTGGAACTCCTCCTCCGCCGCCTCCACCTCCTCCCCGTTCTCGTCCGTTGCCGACTTCCCGCCCAGGAAGATGCCCAGCAGGATCACGGGGATGCAGAGGAGCACAGAGAAGGCGGCGATGATGTGCATCCGGCCGGTGACGATCTGGTCCCCGCCCTCGTAGTCGATCGTTTGGCCCACGCACAGGCCCACAACGGACGCCAGAAAGATACCGAAGGTGAGGGCCAGCTGGAACATGCACCCGATGCTGTCACGGTACCGCGGCGCCGCGTTCAGCGCAACGTACATGGGGGCAGCGATGCACACCGCGCCGCACGCCACGCCCACGACCAGACGCGACACGCACAGGCACCAGAAGGAGTCCACCGCAATCGACACGTGGTACAGCACGGCGCAGAGGAGGCACGATACGCCCACCGCCAGGAACGTCCGCTTCGAGCCCAGGAACACCACAACCTGCCCGCCGATGATGTTGCCTACGATGCCGCCCACCGTCATCGCGCCGGCAAAGATGCCCGACTCCATCGCCGTGTAGCCGTGCTGGTTGTCGCACTTGTCGTTGCTGTAGTCCCAGTTGCAGTCATGATGGCTCTCGCAACTGTGCTCGTCAAAGTAGAGATGCTTGCAGGCCACCTCGTTCGCCCACCCGCAGTACGGCGCACCGGCGCCCTCTGTGAACCACTCGCACTTCACGTTCGTGAGGGTGGTGCACGAGTCCTTGCTCTTATAGTCGCTGCACGTCGTGCTGAAGTTGTACATGGTCGAGTACACACCGACGTACCCGATCATGTAGCCGTACATGAGGCCGGTGATGAGGTTCACCTGCGCCACTTTAAGCGTCGCGCACGAGAAGAAGGCCGGCGCCTCCTCCTCCACGTCCTGCGGCATCTCATCGTCGTACACTTCCTTGAGGTCCTCCGGCGTGAGGTCGTCGGTCGGCGTGGTCATTCTGTTGCTGGTTGCTGGATTTGAGGGTTGAAACCCTGTGAGAGTTAAAACTTTTAGAAACAGCGGGGTATGCAGAATCTAGGCAGGCAAAGTACAGGCGGAGAAGAGGAAAAGACAACAAAAAAGCGGTGGAGAAGAGGTGGAACAGAGGGAAGGCAGTTGTGGGCGATGTGGAGGGTGTTTTTTTTTTATTATTATTATTGTAGTTTCTTTCTTTTTAATGGAGTGTGCTAGTTTCGATGAGCAAATAGAATGTTGATGGCTCAGTACAGTGGAATGGTATCTGCTATGTGTAAACCTCTTGGTGTCCTCGAGTGGAGGGTTGCATCGTGCCATTTTTAAGAACAAAAAACATTTCAAATATTTCTGGAAGTTTCTGTAAGCGAGAAAAAAAAACGTGTAAATATCATCAATAAAACTGAAAAAAAAAAACTTTGATTATATCTCCCGTTTGATTTGAATATTCTGCAATCGTCTCGATGAGCGGAAAAAGAACTGCAGAAGAAGAAAAAATCGATCATAAAAATTGCATCAGAAAGCAAAGTTCTGCTACAGAGCAACGAAAGTACTCTCTGTATTGTGAAAAGAGTGTGTCGCGGTTCGTTTGCGGCGATGTGGTTTCGCTCTTCTCCCCTTTGCTTCTCCTGTCGGCCGTCATCTCCTATCTCTCCTCGCCACCGGGAGTTTGTTCGTTCTGACTTCCCGTGCCGTCGCCAGTGCTCATCTCGTTTGAATTTTCCGGTAGCTGCGATGTATAGTCCACCTTTGGTTTGCCTGTTTCGTACCCGTAGCGCAGCGGAACCCCGAAGACCTCACTCTTCGTGGCTGGGTTGGTCCACGTGAGATTGTAGGGGAGTCGGTACGTATACCGCTCAAACAGCAAGAAGCCGCAGGAGAGGAGCAGGATGACAACGATACCAATTAACATATCCCTTGCGTAGCGCTCGATGAGGCCCGTATATTTAAGTGGCGTCGGAACCATGCGGTACACGACCGCCGCTGCCTCGCTGTTGAACGTTGGGGATAGCGTCGTGAGGTCCAGCGTAAATTTGGTCACCTTCCTGCTGCCGATCGGCTGCGCCATGCGATACTTCATCTGTTCGTTGGTCTTGGGGCTATCCACCGCTTCGATGAACTTGGTGATGGTGGCGGATTCCACCTTGATCGGATTCGAAGCGACGAAATTGTGAAAATTCTTGTGACACGGCGGGTGCACCTGCGTTCCGGTGTAGTGATACAGTGCATCGGCGCTGGGCACTAAAGGGGTCAACTGCGTGGAGCCGGAGTCCGCCCCGTTGTAAATTTGGGTTAGGAACGTCTCCACAGGGGCGCTAGCCGTGCCGTCCGTGGTGCCCTCCAGCAGAAAACTCATGGCAACTGTGTTCTCTGCTGTGAGCGCCGTCCCGGAGGCGGCTGTGTCCCCGTCGAACTTCGTCCCGATGAAGTGATACACGATCTCCCCCTCGTAGTTCGTGCTCTTTCCGCCCGTCGTGAGATTATGAACGCTGGGAAAATAAATGTCGATGGTCGAGAAGAGAAATTCCGGAAGATCCTCGGCGTCTGCCTGTGAGGCGTAGCGCAGATGAACCATTATATTATTTGCGGACAGGTCAATATGGAGCTGGTTGAAGGCACTCTTGAACGCCACGATAACCCCAACATACGACAGTGGCTCGCCGCTCACTGTTTCAATCGTTAGTTCATCGTTGCCATCCACGACGGTATCGACGTCTATGTTCAGCGGGGACTGGTCGGCATCTGTGCAGCTGGGGTACCAGTAGCCCCACCAGCCCGTGTACTCCCCCAGCACAACGTAGTCCCACGACAGGATGGAGTGGGACTTCTCTTGCTCCGGAGTGAAGGGCGACGCGGGAATGGCGGGCGACTGCGCCGCCGCCAGCAGGGCAAAGGCAGCCGCAAGAAGTGCTACCGTGAGGTACGTTCGATGAACGAGAGATGACATAGGCGAATCCTTTTATTCGATTTGTTGTTGCTGCTGTTGCTTCGGGCGGGGAGTCTTGCCGCGTTCTCTCTTGGTCGCCCACGAGAAGAAAATGAAAAACGACCGTATAGGATTCCGAATCTATTATACGTGCTGTAGGTGAAAGCGCACACTATCTAGTCGTGGGGATACCAGCGCCAGCACAGGGGCAACACGAAGCAAGAAGAGTGAAAGTGAAGAGAGGGAATACAAAGGCAGTGGCAATTTATCAAGAGCTCCACCAACATTCTTCTAGGCGAGCGGGGATCCTTCCCCTCCCTTCCTCCAATAGCGAGCGGAGTCAGTGGTGTTGGAGCGTATTGGACACGTGAAGCGGCTCTACGCCAACGCATATGTACAAAGGGAACAATACTAACAATAATAATGGAAAACAAAAAAAAAGAAATAACATTTAAAAATAATAAAAAAAGGCAGAAAAAATTATTCGTCCACCTGAAGCGAAATTTACGAGAAGGCCCTCTCGGCCACTAGCGGAGTCTAGTGCGACGATGGTTTCCGCTCCTGGGCGGTTTGTCGGACCAGAGGGGGTGCAATGCTGCGCAAGTAGTATAAAGTGTCTCATCACTCGCATCGTCTTCTTTTCACCTGCTAGGCATGGGTACGTCGGTTCTCTTTGTTCCCTTCTTGTCACAGCAGATGCACTCATGCAGAGCGATGCTGGACAAAAAAATAAAAATAAAGAAACAACATATATATATATATATATATATATATATATATATATATGTAACGCACCTAAACACCCACGTAGTTATCACTAATATTATTATTGTTCCTGTGATCGTCTCTGTCTCTCATTCTGTTTTGCGGTGGCAGAGATTTATTCTTCGCTCCGGCGCTATCTCCACCTGTTATCCTTCCGCGGCAATCTTTTGGTAGAAGGCCTCGATATACTCCATCGCCTCGTCGCAGCTATCCGTGATGAGCAGCTGATCCACGTCTTTCTGAGCGACGACCCCAAAGTCCACGAGGGACTGCCAGTTGACGACCGTCCGCCAGAAATGAGAGCACAGAAGAATAACAGGCAAATTTGGTATCTTTCCCGTCTGGCGAAGCGTGAGGAGCTCGAACATCTCATCGAGCGTCCCCACGCCTCCTGGGGCCACGATGATGGCGCGGCAGGAGTACATCATCCAGAACTTGCGAGAGAAGAAGTAGTGGAACTCAAAGGCAAGTCCGTCCGTCACGTAAGGGTTCACACCCGTCTCAAAAGGCAGCGAGATTCCCATGCCCATCGTCTTGACGCCGAGGACAGACGCGGCCCCACTGTTGGCCGCCTCCATGAAGCCGGGGCCGCCGCCGGTCGTCACGACGAAGTCCTGGAACTCGGGTGTCTCTCGGCCCTCGACGTCGATGTGCCGCGCCACTTTGAAGTAGTCGGGCAGGGACTTGAAGGTCCTCTCAATGAGCGCCTTGTGGGACTTGGAAAACTCTGCTACACGCTTCGCCAGTTCTCGGACCTTCTCCATCCACTCACACATCCACTTGGTCTTTTCGAGCTGATCGAGCGCACTCTGTATCTTCTTCCGTTCTTCGGGGTCGACGGCCTGCGTCAGCTGCTTTTGGTGCTCCACCACGGTCTGTTGGTGTTGCACTGCCGTCTTGGATCGCGCACTGCCGAAGAACAATACGGTGGATCGAATCATCTCGCGGTTCAGACGCTGTTGTGGCTCCTCGAACTCGCACATCATGCGCACAAGTCTGCCCTCGCCGCTGCCCAGGAAGTCCTCGTTCTTGTATGACTTTACAGTCGCTTTGTGCCTCGCACCTGCCTCTCCTGTGGTGGTGATGTACGGTGCGTCCTTCGACATCTTGAAGCGGAGCAGAACAGCGGAGGGGAAATGAACTGAAGCCGAAAAGAAGTTTGAAGAACGCCAGAACACAGAGAAGAAAAAAAGGGTAACACGAAGAAGAACAGCAGTGTGACCGCAGCAGCGCAGCTACCGTACTCTATTCTATATTTGCTTTGTTCTCTAGAGCTTCTAGAGCTACTGCTGCTCCTGCTCCATCCCAGCTACAACCTGGTGAGGTCTCTGCTGCACTCGTACGATCCCGAATTACGGGGTGTTTTTTTTGTCTTGTTTTTCCTCTGAAATAGGTTTCTAGGGCCGCCACAGTGGCAGCAAGAAATAGTGTGCCCACTCTGCCCCACTTGCGCTGCAATGTTCGTCAGCGTCGAGTGGGGCAGAGCGGGCACACTGTTCCTTCGACGCCAAGCAGTCGCATTTGGATTGCTGCACCAGCAGCTTCTTACTCCTAACGAACAGGCGGTGTGAGCGCTATCGGCATCCACCTCGCTCACCAGCCGCACTGCCAACCTAAAGTTTCTAACACACACAGACTACTAACGCTCCTAAAATTTGAACACTTGATCTGCTGAGTATCCCATATCGCGGAGGAGCCCCGACAGCTGGCCCTGGCTCTTTTCATCCTTGAGGCCCGACACGGCCTTCATCATTGCCGGAGGCCCGGACACCAGAATCATTGTGTTCTTCTCTTTTGGTGCTGGCATAAAGGTTTCGATCATCTCGCGAGTGATGTATCCGATGCCGCCGAGCCATCGTTTAGGGACCTCACACAGAGTGAAATACAAGTTGAAAGACTTCTTGAAAGTAGAATTAAGCTCCACGAGCTCGTTCCCCAGCAGAATATCCTCTCTCTTGTTATTAGCGAAGACGAGGGAGACCTGCGTCTTGTCCTTTTCGTTTTCTAAAATACGGCGAATGATCTGGTACATCGGGGTGATCCCCGTCCCGCCAGCCAGCATGCCCACGTGCCGCCACATGTTGGGCTTGTAAGGGAGCTTCTCATACGGGCCCTTCACGAGCAGTTCCTCGCCTGGCTTCATGTTGAAGAGGTGGTTTCCCATCTTGCCCTTCGGATAGCGCTTGACCAGCAGCTCGAAGTGTCCCTTCGTCGTGCCAGAGGAGATAGGGGTGTAGGGGCGGAGGACTTCCTTTCCATCCGCGTCCATAAACTTAGCAACGATGCAGGACGCTACGGGCAGATCGAAGGTCTCCTCTGGGCTACCCAAGGCAAAGATGAAGCGGCGCGTGTCGTGTGTCTCGTAGCGAGAGGCGATGAGCTTGAAGGGCGTGAAGGCTTCCGGACGGAAGGTGCCTGTGGTTGGCGCAGCGCACTGAACGGAGGACTGGCTGCGGCCGGTAGCGCTCGACCAGCCCGCCGCCGAGAGACCGAGTACGCTCGACGCAACAATAGAAAGGAAAGTGCGGCTCATCGATCCTCAAGGGGAAGGGGAGGGGGAGAGGTCTAACGTCAAAGAGCAGCAGCAACCTACCAAAAAGAAGGGGGAAAAGGGGGGATAGTCCAAGACGAGATGGTATAGTTCATTTTCATGGCCAACGTGAAGTAAGCAAGGACTAAAGTTCTTGTGGAAGGCGCCATTCCCCAGCTATGTATTCACAGCTGTAGGCTGTTCGGTGTTTACTCTGTCGCCTTCGCTGAAGTATAAAAACGAGAAGCAGCATTGAAATTTAGAGTGTTTATGAGACTACGTGTATATGGAAGCCAAGAGTCCAACTCATTCGGGCTATGGAGACGAAGAAAGAGCCCAACTCATTCGTTCATTTCTTTTTCTCTTGACAGTAGAGGGCAAGGCAAGTGTAGCCCGTCATCCTCGCCCAGATTTCACTCCACGAAATGTGGGGCACTTCGGGGGGAAGAAAACAAACTCCATATAAATATATAAATATAGAGAGAGAGAGATAAATAAAGAGGGGTTGAGAGACATAACCACAAAGAGAAATATTTTTTTTAAAAAAAAAAGGGCTCGCCATCTGTCACACGCCTCCTTTCTTCTGTGACTTCCACACGTGTCCCGAGGAGCGAAAGAAAAAAAGAACGAACAACAACAACAAAAAAAAAAAAAAAAAAAAAAAAAAAAAAAAAAACATCCGGAGACGTAGAGCAGCAGAATGAGTGGAGCGCGTATCGGTCGAATTTGCTGTGAAAGTGTCAAGCGCTCAAGCGACCGCAGTGAGACTGTCCACCGCCTTCGAAATGCTGAGTCCCTGCCGCGTGAACAGGGAAAGCAAGTACACGCTGACCGTACTCTTCTCGTTGCTGTCAAGATATCGCACGAGCCGGAGCGCCTCACCCTTGTGCGGGAATACATCGGCGTCGCTGAAGGCGCCAAACAACTGCCGTAGCAACTCGACTCCTGTCGCCGGTCTCGGGCGGAGATACGTGAAAGGGTACTGGTTGCAGTGGAGCACCAGTTCCAGAACAATAGCGGCTTCATACAGTGGGCAATCGAGGTGCTTGATAACACAACTGGCCACGTGTGCGGCAGACGGAACCGACAGAATGGGGCCGCCTCTGGAGGAAGTTACGGCGGTGCAGGTAAGTAGCGCGTCCATTGCATTCATCACTGTTATCAGCTTCGCCACTGGGGACCAGGTGAGCGACGCCGCTCGCAGCACCGCAGCGGCACAATTCCCCTCCCACCCGTGCCCCTGCGCCACGGCCATTTCGTACACCGTCAACTCGATGCTGTTCTGCAGGGCAGGGCACTGGGTCTGAAGCCCTCGGACCGCCTCCAACGGGGCCTCGATGCGGCCGCTGCCGCTCAGGGCCTTGGGCAGCACGGCGTACAGGAAGCGCAGGATGCTGAGACAGGCGGCGGACAAATTTGCCACGGGGTCGCTGGCATTCGGGATGTTCTTCAGCATCTGAGTGTACGCCGGGTAAGCGGCCGCCAAGAAACCCTCCACCGGGTACGAGGAGCGGGACAGCCGCACAAGAATCAAATTGAAGTAGCTCATGTAGTAGAGCTGTTTGGCGTGCGGGTAGTTCACCACAGCGGCCTGCACAGTATGGTGTTGTATCAGTTGAGCCACTCTCTCCAAGGTCCTCGGGTACAACTCGCACTGACGTGGGGCCTCATCTCGCAGGTACGCAATCAGGATGCAACTGAGTGTAACGCTCTTCAGATAATGTGGAATGAGATACGCAAACAACTGGGGGACCTGTGCAATAACAGGCGAATCCGTCGTGAAAATGATTTGAAAGAACTCAAAGAAGCACAACTTCTTACCTTCGGCGGAGAGCTCGCGAAAGAGGGACAAGCTGCCGTCGTCACTGAACATTAAGTACCGCAGTAGAAGGTTTGAGAAGCTGGGTCGGAGCGGCTCTCGTATGGAGACGTCCATTGACTGGTCCGCAGACGCCATTAAGGGCGAGATACCGCTCGTTGTCGGCGAGCGAAGCGTTGCGGGCGACAGCGCGGCCTTGCAATACAACGAGTTATCATCGCTCTTGGACTTGCTCAGCCCCACGGAGACGCTGCTGCTGCTGAGCCCATCGTTGAACTCGACGGCGCTGGTGCTGGAAGCCTTCTCCGCCGTCGGTGGAGGGGCCGCTGGATCTGCTATCGGCCAGTGGTTCTGCACGCGGAGCTTCTCGAGCTCCTCCATCATGAACCTCACGCGGCAGCGAGGATGTGTCTGCCCCACGCACTTTGCCGTCGCCAAGTAGTGCCCCAGCAGCTCCGGATCAAAGTCGAGCAACTTCGCGCTGACAGCCTTGAGAAACTTGTTGAAGAGCTCGAATGCACACTCTTGCGTCTTCAGCGGCTCGTTGCTGTTGTAGGTCCCGACCAGGCGGTATAGAATAGTGCGCATTGCCGCAGCCGGGACAACGTCGATGCAGATGAGCTCAGCAAAAAATATAGCGCTGCCGACAAGTCGGCTCTTCATGCGGGACACCTTTTTCTCCAGCTCCTCAGCGTCCAGCTCTGCTCCTGTACTGCGGTCGACCTTGTCGTCCTCTGTAACATGGAGGTGTAGTTGAAGACGCTGTTCCCAGGTGCGTCCGAGGATATCTCGCAGCCGGTTGCTCAAAACGCGCATCTGTAGCTCCGGCTCCAGAGCCGCCTCGGCCTCCGACCCCGTGCACAGGACTTGGACCAGACGTGCGTAGAGCTGACTGTACTCGGGCTCGTCAGAGGCCTTTTCAAAGAAGACGTTGACCACCTCTTCCAGCTCCGCATCATCCGCCTGGCGCAGGGGAAGCTGAAGCAGTTCATCGAGTAGCTCGTTGTACTTTTGCGGTGTGATCCTGGAGAGGATGTACATCACTTTGGAGTGCAGCTGGCGGGTGGACCGCGCCCGGCTTGACGCGGCGTTGGTACCGAGCACGCCGCGAGCGGAGGGAGCCTCGGAGGCCTCGTGGAGGGACAGCGCTAAGTGTGGCGGGACCTTGAGTGTCGGGGTCTCGCGATACTGCTTCGTGCACCACTGAAGAATTCCGTGCGGGGTGTGGGAGGCATCTTTGCGGGCAGAGAGGAACATGTGCACTGGGTACACACGCCGCGCAGCAGCGGCGTCAGAGATGGCGTGGAAGACGGTGCTCACCGGTGTGGAAAGCGGGGAGAAGATCGTGCTGTCCGACGCCGAGAAATCTGCTGAAAGGTGTGGAACGTCGCCGGGATGGTGCGAGAAGGAGTTGACGGGAGACAGCTGGACAGGCGACGGCACCGGGTTTGAGACGGGAGAGAGGCCAGCGGGGTACCAGGGCTGCGCTGAGGCGACGAGGGTGGGTCGGCGCAGCTGCGACGGGTATTCCTTGCGGAACGGTGGCGGCTGAAACGGGGATGGGCGCCACGGCTCCCCGTCCAGTAGCGACACAGACAACAATTCACGGGAGAGGGACATGGAGAGAGACATGTTCGTCTTTACAATTTCACAACGCGTTTCTTTGCACGGGAGTAGAAGACGAAGAGAAAGAAAGCAAAAAGAGGGTGTAGCAAGCAGAGGTCGGCAAAGGATTCCGCACACGCCAGTTATCCCGGTCCGGTACAGAAACTACCAACGATTATTAGTTGTTTCCTGCGTCATTTCTTTTTTTCTTGTCCCTTGGTATCGGATAGCGTTCCATTGAACAGCAGGGCGTACAGCAATACACACACGGAACTAGCGTAGCAACCGTTAAGGTTTGTCCCCTAGGGGACCCCCTTAGCGCCTCGTTATCGCTCCACAATCACAGAGAGATGTGCGCTAGATCGCTTCCATCAGTTCGTCGCGTATGTTCTCAGGGGGTTCGCCGAGCTCCTCCACGTCATTCATGTCATCCGGGTCGAAAAGAGTAACCCGCAGCGGCTCCGCCTCCGCCTCGTCTGCTAGCCGCTGCGCTCGCGACGAAACGTCCCGCAGTTCAGCGAGGAGCGACGAGTATGGATCCCGCGGCAGCCCGGTGGACTCCAGTCCTAGACGCACGGCGGTCGCCTCCTCCTCGCGCGCTGCCGCCAGCAGGGCCTCCCGCTCCTCCTCCGTTGCCAGCGGCACCACCTCCCGGGCCCACTCCGGCCGCAGCCGCCGCACACTCTCCGGGGTGTCGTCGGCAGCCTGCTGAGCCAGCAGCTCGAGCTCGCGCTGATTTCGTAAAATGGCCGCGTTGAGTTCCGACATGATCTTCTCGGCCTTCTTTCGCTCCTTCATCTCCTCCATGTAGCGGTTGCCCAGTGTTTGGGTGGTGGAGGCGGAGGCGGAGGCGGAAGGGGGAGCAGGAGCGGGACGGGCCTGTGGTGCCGGTAGTACGTAGCGACGCCCAGATGTAGGAGGTAGTGGCCCCCGCACTTCCTCCAGCTTCGCAATCGCCTTGTCGAGCTCCGCGAGCCGCGTTGCGGCCGCATCGCTGAGCACAAAAGGGTTCTGCGTGCGCTTCCCCATCGTTCCCTCGACGTCAGTGCGGAGAAGCTCTTCAATGCGCTCGTCCTCCGCGGGGAGAAAGTCGTGAAGTGGCCGCACCGTCGGGGCTTCCAGGATCGGCCTCTTCTTGATTTTTTGTTTGGATGCTCGGCCGCTGGCTTTAGGCACCGAGAAACGCACGCGACGCGTCGGTGGCGACTCGGCACCGACGCGTGGCGGCGAGCCATTCGAGGTGAGACGGCTAGCGGTTCTAGGCACCGCCTCCAGTTCCTCTTCCTGCACTTCCTCCACGCCCCCGCTGCCCTCGACTTCTTCCACATCACGGCTGATCTCGGAGGTCCCTGCGAGTTGTTCCAGCCCAGCGCCGTCTCCTCTCTCGCTGTCGCTGTCGCTGTCGAGCTCGACGCCCTCATCATCGCTGCTCCCGAACGGCGCGTCATCCTCCAAAGGAACCTCCAGTGTCCCATCCGACTCCACGTGGATGCGGTAGCTTCGCCCGCGGTCATCCACGGCGGTGATGAACGTATCGATCTCCTTCTGAAACTCACTGATTTTAGCCTCCACGTCAGCGGCTGAGAGTCCCTTCGGCCGCCGCTCCACGCAGGGCTCGCGGGGGCTGCACTGCGACGCCGTTTTAATGTACTTTTTGAACATGGCGCTGTTTTCTTCCAAGAACTGGAGCACCTCCGGGTCCCGGATCTGTTGGAGGTCCTCTTTGGTAAAAGCAACGTGCGTCGCCCCCCCACTGCGCAATAGCGGCAGCGACTTCTTCAGCATCGCCTCCGCCCGCATCACAGAGGTGATAGACATGGAGGCACAGCTCCGGCTGCGCTCCTGTCCATCCTCCAGTGCAGAGTGCGACACGGAGGACGATGGCGAGCTCTCCAGGTCCATACCAACTAGTCTGGCCAGCGCGGCGTAGTCCGGCACGTGCTCGAGGCGTACCGCTTCGGGAGAGGAGTCCTCCTCCACTGCCGCCCCCTTAGCATTGCGTTCTTCCTCGCTCATGCCGCCGGTCTACATAGAGTACACGAGGTACGGCCTGTGCCTGTAGGTCGAAAGAGGTATGGCGAAGGGGACGGATGTCTGTCGAGTCTAGTGGCCTTCTACAGCGCGGAAGATACGATAAACCACAAAGAAGCAAAGAACAGAGGGAAGAGGTCATCACGCAATTGGCTACGACACCCGAGTATATAAAAAATTCTTTTAGCGCATTATGTGCAGCGTGACCCAGATCGCATAGAAGTCAGTCTGTATGGTTTGGAAGATTACAAAGGTCTGGGGGAAGTGGGTGTGCGTTCACTCTCCCCCTCCGTCAAATCCACCACGGGAGACTCTCCAGTATACCAATGGATGTCACCAGTGTTGTCCGTCGCGAGGTCCTTCAGGCGGCGTATGCTGTCCACCGCATCGGATACAGCCACGGTGACATGGCTGGTCGGGGCCGCCGTCTCGCCCTCCTCCGCCAGCACATCCGCCAGCGCATCTGGAGAGAGTCCGGCTTCCGCTGCTGCCTCGCCGTCGTCTGCATCACCCTGGATGCCGGCCGCCGCAGCGGTTGCGGGCCGCACCATCTGCACCGCAATTCCATCATCGTGAAGGGCGCGCTCCCGCTGGCCCTTGGCGAGAAGAGCGGCCTGGTGCGGCGAGAACTGATCGCGCTGCAACTGGGAGAGCACACCCATCACCACCACGGCCTCTCTCATAGATATGAACTTACCTGAGAGCTTCGCCTCCTCGGCCTGGATGGCCGCCACCCTCCTCTTGGCGGTGATCTCCTCATAGAAGGCGTTCAGCACCTTCTTGATGGCCGTGGAGTGCTGGATACCCTTGCGGCGCAGCACAAAGTACTCCCGCTCCATGCGGTCCAACGGCTTGCGGACCCAGAAGATGTTGTAGTAGCGCATGCCTTCCGACGCGAGCAGCCGGCTCTTGCGGCCCAGCTCCTCCCGCACAGCTGCGCGCTCGACAGAGAGGGATGACGTCGCCTCGCCGGTGGCGGTAGGCTCGCTCTGGTTCTGCGGGTTCAGCGTCCGCTCCTGCTGGAAGTTGTGATTAATAGGCGGAAACATCCGGAAGTGGTTGTACCACTCGGGAGGGATATAGAAGCCGGTGCCGACGAGACGACCCATTCGTTTCATGTGCTCCCAGGGCTCGTACTTCTCGTTCCACAGGTCATAGCGGGGAGCGACACCCATGTTCTTTGGCGTTTTATAAAAGATAGTGAGTGAGCGCCGCATCTTTTAGGAGCTATTATTCTATTCCTTCCTCTCCAGGCTCTTGAAAGCATCGCAAGGATGCACCATGGAACAGTGGCCGCATCGAGGCGAACAGCAACAGGGAAAGCAGGAATCCGAAAGGAAGCGACGGGACGATTGGGAAAACATTTTCATTTATGCACTTACACAGACAGGCTGGGTCAGGGCAGTGTATGCCGCTCGATGTTATTTTTTTTATTATTTTCCTTTTTCTTTTTTTTTTCTTCTTTTCGCCTTGTCTTGTCCATTAGAAAACGGTCTCGGGTCGGCTCGCCCGTGCCTTTGCTACTTACGGTCCTCTCCCATCTCAGGGGGATATGCCCTATGAGGGATATCCTTGCGTGGAAGCTTCCCTCAGTTCATCTGGAGAGGAGGAGAGAGGGGTGCACCTAGCGCACACGGCCAGACCTTTTAGTCACGGATGTACCACGTGTTCTGCGCGATCTCGGCCGGCTGTGAACCCTCAGCAGCAAAGTACCCGCAGCAGGAGACAGCTTTTAGGTGGCGCTGTAACGTGGTAATAATAAAAAAGAGCCAACAGAAACGAAGGCGCAATGTTGAAGGGAAGACGGCGGCAGGCGGCGCACGTGCTGGTGTCCGCAGATGAGAGGAACCCATCGGGAGGAAGGGGTGATGGAGAACTACAGCAAAAACTTGTTGATATCCACCTTCTTGACCATGCTCTCAACGGACTTCTTCACATACGCAGCGTCGATGACAAATTTCTCGCCCTCCTTGTCTGGGCCCTCAAAGCTGATCTCCTCCACGACCTTCTCTGTAATGGTGATCAAGCGGCGGGCGCCAATGTTCTGCACCGTGGCGTTGATGTGCGCTGCGATACCAGCAATCTCCCAAAGCGCATCCTCCGTGAAAAGGAGTTCAACGCCTTCCGTTGCCATCATCGCGATGTGCTGCTGGATAAGGTTGAACTTGGGCTCAGTGAGAATCCGATGGAAGTCGTTCTTGGTGAGCGCCTGCAGCTCCACACGTATGGGCAGTCGTCCCTGTAGCTCCGCCAGCATGTCGGAAGGCTTCACGGAGTGGAAAGCGCCGCTGCAGATGAACAGAATCTTATCCGTCTTCACCTGCACGTTGAACTTAGTGGACACCGTCGTGCCCTCCACTAGTGGCAGCAGATCCTGCTGCACACCCTCGGCCGACGCCTGATGGCCCTTGAAGCCGCCAGCAGCGGTTACAATCTTGTCAATTTCATCAATCACAACGATGCCATCCTCCTCGCACGCCTTGAGGGCCTCGGCAGAGACGTCTTCCGTGTCAACGAGCTTGTCTAGCTCCTCTTGCAGTACCGTCTGCAGCGCGTCCTTTATCTTCATGAGCTTCTTGGTCATCTGGGGGCGCTGGCCCATCATTGACGAGAGGTCGAGGGAGATCAGAAACCCTTCGCCGCTGGCCGTCTTCGGTTTCTCCTTCTTCTCCTGCACCTCCACCATCACTTCGAGGTCGTCCAGCACGCCGTTGCGCAGATGTTCACGGAACTCATCCGTGAGGCCTGTGAGAGACATGAGAAGGCGGTCTTCGGCCTTCTTCCGCGCCGCCTCCTCGTGCTGGCGGCGTATGTTCTGCTTCGTCTGCGAAAGAGACGCCTTGTACAAATCTTCAATGATGCTCTCCACATCGCGGCCGTGGAAGCCGACTTCCGTGAACTTGGTGGCCTCCACCTTCACGAAGGGGGCGTCGACCAGCTTGGCGAGGCGCCGCGCGATCTCCGTCTTCCCGACGCCGGTCGGCCCGATCATGAGAATGTTCTTTGGCGCAATCTCTTCACGGATGTCCTCGGGAACGTGGTGCCGCCGCCAGCGGTTGCGGAGGGCAACAGATACCGCCTTCTTGGCATCGCTCTGGCCCACTATGTAGCGGTCCAGTTCGCGCATGAGCTCACGCGGCTTCATGTCCCGAATATTGGCCTTGAAGGCCGGCGGAGGCGCCGGGGGCTGCGCCGGGGCCTCGGCGGCCTGCGTGGCAGCTGCGCCTTCCCATCGTCGCCCTGCAGCGCCGGCAACGAGTACGCGTGAAGTGGCGCGAAGGCGAAGCATAGGCAAAAGATGAAGAGCAGTGGAGTTATGGTGCCTGGAATGCCTCTTTGGATCCTTACTACTTTCGTCTGAATAGTGGTGGTGTGCATGCATTGGTAGCATAGAACAATACAAGGGAAGGGAGGAGGAGGAGGAGGAGGGGAGAAACATTATCTGGCAGTTGCAGCATCCGTACAAGGCTGTCACGGGCCTGTCCACGCTCATCCACATGAATGGGAGCCTCTGCATCCACTTTCAATGGTTTGCCGTTACGAGTAGAGAGGAGCCGACGCCGAGTGCTGGGGAGGAGGGACCTCACCCATCCCCGACACAGCTGCCCATGCGTTGTCGCGTACGAGTCCCACGCTGCGTGCCTCTATACTTTATTGCTGAACAACAGATGCTGTTGTTTGCGCTTCAGCGGCGCCAGGGCCCTGAGTTTGTGGTACACACGAAGACCCAGTGTGGTGAGCAGCCACTGCTTTCTCTGTAATAGCGCCAGCCTGTACGTGTCACGCGAACTGACGCCCAGCTCCTGTTGGAGCACGTCGAAGTACACCGAGGAGCGCATGCCGTCCGGGGAGGCCAGCAGCATCCCGTGCCTCGCCTCCAGCTCCTCTTGGCGGCGGAGCATCTCCGTTTCTGTGGCCGGTAGCGTAAGGCGCCGCGTGAAGGCGTAGCTGACGAAGCGGGCCTGCACTTCGTACAGAAGGAACGGGGGCAGCAGGGATTTCTGAAGGCCGACAAAGGCGAGAGACGGATTGCTGCGCCATATGGTCCCGAGATAGAGACCGCGGGCACTGGGCCCCGACGTGGGGCTCCCCTCCGCCTCCGCCTTCCCCTTGGTGCAGATGTTCGCGGTCTCCAGCGGAAGCAGCGGCAAGCTCTCCTCCTCGACGATGCGGCGGATATCGGGATGCAGGAACGGAAAACGTTGTGTAAAGCCCGTGGCGCAGAGGATCATGTCGACGTTGTCCACCAGCTCCGCCCCGTGCTCCTCAAGCGGTGCGGCTTGCGGCACGCGCAGGGGGCCCTGAGCGGCGGCTCCATCGAAGACCAGCGCCTTGCCATCCTCCCACCGCCGCAGTGCGCCCAGCCGCTTCACGCGCGGGTTGGTCATCTGGCGCTGCACAACGCGGCGGTACAGCACTTCCGGGGCAGCGCGGCGCCACAGGCGCTCCGCCGCGGTTCCGCCAGCGCCACTGGCAGCGGCAGCGCGCTGCTCTGCGGTGCCATCGATGCTGGAGGAGTGACACACGTCCGCCCCGACCTGCTGCAGGCCGTCGCAGTAGTCCGCGGCCGTCACGCCATCTCCAATTACCACAACACGCTTGTGTCGCAGCGCGCGAAAATCCTTGACGTGGCAGGCGTGTTCGACCTCGCCGCCGGCGCGTTTGAAGGGCTCCATCGCCTGCATCAGGCCGAGAGGGAAGCGCGGCTCCTGCGTCTGTCCGGTGCACACGCACACCTTATCGAAGGACCACTCGTGCACGTCGCCACTGGAGATGTTCACCGTCACAAGCTTCCAGAGGCGGTCCCGGTCGTCGAAGCGGACCGACTGGACCTTCGTGTTGAACCGGGTGAGGCCCGCGACGCCCTTGGCCGAGGCGTACCGCTCCAGGTAGTCTTTCACGGAGGAGTGGTGCGGAAACTGCGGCACAGTGTAATCAAACCGCGAGTCGCTGAAGGCCATTAAATCTTTTGGGAGAACGCAGCGCATCGCCGGGAAGAGGGGCGACGGGAGCCCCCGGTCAGAGAAACGTTTGCGGCTGTCGATCGCCCACATGCCGCCAGCACCGCTGCTGAGTTCAAAGCAGGTGACGAGCAGGCCACTCTGCCGCAGGCACGAGGTGGCGAGTATCCCCGCAGGACCGCAGCCAATCACAGCGCAGGACTGCATGTCGTAGGAGGGTGGAAAGCCCTGAGCCTGAGAGTTCCCTCAGGGCTAGGAAGGGTACGGAGATGGCGCGGCGGTCGTCCAAAGCGTGCAGCAGCAGGTCAAACGTCTATTTCTAGAATCCGATGGACCACAGCATGCACCAACCTGAACCAAATAACGTGCAGTCCACACGAAAAGGTATAAACTCGTACTAGTAAGTGATATTATTTTAGCTGTGGCGCAGAGAAAAGAAATAAAAAGGGGCGAGTAGCGCACATACTAACCACTCCCAATGCGTACGCGAGGCAGGCTGCGGATTCCTACCGCACTGTGATGAGATACTTCATTGAGATGGATCTTTTTTTTTTCTGTTTCTTCTGAGCTTCGACCCAGCGTGTGTCTATCAGATTGGCGTTTCAGACAACTGTACATGCGTAGCAGTCCATTCCTGAGAGAATTCACTCACGTCCCCGGAGGAGCCGCCGCGCCCCTCCAACTCCCCTCCGCCCCTCACCGTCTTTCGTAGTACTCGCCGACGGGCCTAAACTGGTGCTGCTGAAGGTCGGTAGCGATGCTGTAGAGCGTGGGGGTTATGCCGGCGAGGCGGCGCATCACCGGAGCGCGCTCCTCCTCAATCTTTGGCTGCGGCTGGATGACGCCGCCCGTCTCGCGTGTGAGCAGCGTCTTCGCCTGGATCCCGGACACGAAAGGGATGAACGCTCGCCCGGCCGCCACCTCCGCCAGCAGCTTCGACATCTCCACCTCCTCGGACGCCGTCGCGTCGACCGTTGGCACCTTGCGCTTGACAGGCTTCTTGGACTTCTGCGCTACGGGGGAGGGCGGCGGTGTCGGCACCTTCTCCTTTTCCTCAATGGCTACCTTCTCCTGAAAGGTAAAGCCGTTCTTGTCCGGCGCGCGGTAGAGGACCCAGACCTCAACGATGGTGCTCGGGTCCAGGTGCGCGACGCCCTCGTACGTCACCATCTCGGCGTTGAACTGCAAAAATTGGATGATCTCGCGTGTGCCGTGCAGCAGGTCCTCGGCCTCGTCCAGCTCCCCCGGGTCGGCAGCCGGCGGGGTGTAGCGCACCAGTGCGACGGCCACGACATTGCTGCACGACGGCATCACGGCGAACTCGTGGGAGCCGGCAAGGATGTTTCGAGCTAAGGGGTACATGAGGCGGCACAGGTTCGGCGAGAGGTGCTGTCGGGGGAAGGTTGGCGTAGCGATGGGCACGAAGTTGACCTTCATCTGGTACTCGACCAGCGGTGTAAAGGCCTCACTCGAGATGTGGCTCGTGTACGGATCCTCGCGGATGTGGCGCGCCCCAATGACGGCCGAGTAGAAGCCGCCGTCGGGGACGGTGATGGTGAATGTCTCCGTGTTGTCGCTCTCGCGGCGCTGGTGCCAGACCCACTCCGGGGCTAGCGGGGAGACGTCCTTGAGGTCCTCCGGCAGCTCCCACAGCGAGCACTTGAAGAGCGCGCAGCAGAGCTGGATCTTGGACGGGTTCTCGTTCTTGACAGTGATGTAAAAGGGCGCGCTGCGCACCGTGAAGCACTGATTGCGGCGGTGTGACACGAGCGACACGCCGAATTGAAATATGTTGTGTGTCTGCCGCGGCGAGAGATCCCACGCGACGCGGGTGGGGGGGTCGTTCAGCAGGGAGTCCGACTCATTCTTCGCCAGATGTGTGTGGATGAAGGCAGTGGGGTTGGTGAAGAAGTAGAAGTCCTCGATCTTCCGCCGCCAGACCGAGAGCTTTGGCGGGGTGGTGAGGGAGAGCGTTGGTGGGATGATGGCTGCTGAGCTTTCTGCTACGGGGGGTGGCGCCTCCTCCTTCTTTGTTTCCTTCTTCGCCGCAGCAGTCGCTTTCGCACCGCGTCCTTTCGCCACCGCCTCCGCCGGCTTCGCCTCCGGCTTCGCGCGCCGCAGCGGGCCGTTGTACGACGAGTAGGCGATGTCGACCAGGTAGCACTTGCCGTCGATGCACACAATGTTCCACGACCACTCGAGCGCCTCCTCCGAGCTCGGCCCCTTGATGTACCCCTCGACGATTCGTGTCGGGACGCTCACGTGGGTCAGCATGCTCGCGTACAGTTCGGCCATCGTCGCCGGCGTGGCGAGGTGCGTCGTGAGGGCCACGACGAGCGGATTCGGCGGCACCTCCTCCTCTGCAGCAGCCACCGGCGTGGCGCCCTTCTTGGCGTCGCGGCTGCCCCTCTTCTTCTCCTTTGCCGGCTTCGGCGGCGGTTTCGCCTTCCCTGCGGCGGCGCGGGGGTTTCCGGCCTGCTGCGTGATGGGGCTCGGCTCCTCCAGTGTCACCGCGACGTTGGTAGCGAGCCACGTGTAGAGTGCCCTCGCCTTCTTGAGGGCAGCCTGCGTCGCGGACTGGGTGCGGGAGATGCGCTCAAAGGGGGCGACAACAGCCTTCGCCACGTCCTCCACCAGCGTCGGTACGATGTCGTCGTGCCGCAGTGCCGACATGTCGACTTCGGCGCTGCGGGCGTCCGCCTCTAGAATAAGAGGTTTAGGCATCCCCCACCCGGCCTCCTGTATCACCTCCTGCGTGTCCACAAAGAGGGGGGGCAGGCGGCGGCTGCCCTTGAGGGTCGTATCCATCGTGTTGTGCGGGAGTTCCTTCTCTAACGCGAAGCCAAAGTGTTTCAAGTAATCCCCGAAGCGGCAGAGCTGGATATCGTGGACCCCCGCGGGCGGGGCGAGGCGAACGTAGTCGTTGTACAGCTTGGTGGCGTGTCGCAAGAGCGGCAGCGCGTCCAGCACCCGTGGGTCCACATCCCCGCCTTTGGACTTCTTGTGGTTGGATCCTCGGCGATCCGCCATGTTGTCTACAATATACATACATACATATATAGGGAGAGAGAGAGAGAGGTGGTAGGATGCAGCAGTGTATGTCAAGGCCCTGACGTTCGGGCTGTGCACAATAAAAAAAAAGGAGAGGGAGCAGCAAACAAAGGGTTTGTGTATGTTGGTTGGATGTAGAACAGTTAAAGGACATCGTACGATGCAAATGCAGGAAGGGGTGTGGAAGGGGGCGGATTCAGAGCATGTTGCTGTCTCCTTCTCCATCCTCCTCCTCTTAGCACGTGGGATGCCGTGCGGCGGAACGGAAGAGCACCAACGGCATCCTACAGCCGTAACTGGTGCACGTGGGTGGAGAGTGAGTGAGTGAGTGAGAGAGAAGAAGGAGGAGGAGGAGGAGGCAATGTAATTTGCTTCTATCTTATGGTCTAAAAAAAAGGAAAAAATAAAACTTTGATCTAACCAGCAGGCGTGTACAAAGGAAAACATAAAAGAAGTGACACAATAAAACAAAACAAAACAAAACAAACTCTAATCCAAGGGGCCGATAGAGGAGAGAGATGAGGTCGTACGCCCGTACATCTTCCAAAGCGACTACCCCTACCCCTACCCCTCGTCCTTCTTTAGGCACTCTAGCGCTAACAAGAAGCGGATGCCTGGAACGCTTTTTGTTTATGCTGTACTTAAGCGGAGCTACGAGATATGGTATCAGCCACGTAAGCGAATAGCCGTACGCACGGAACCCCGCGGGATAATGAAGGCTCTCCTCCTAGCCGAGAATGTCTGGGGTCATCACCGCAGGCTGACGGCTGGCGAGAACTACTCTTCTATTGGTGCATCAGAGCCATTACGCCGACATGCCGAGACCCACGGAGCTCCGCAACTTGCTCTGCAGGTAAAAGTGCATCACCAGCTCAAAGGAGTAAATTTGGGTTGCCTTGCTGGCCACGCTGCGCAGCAGCTGGGGCGCGAGCCCCTTGTAGAAACCAAGGAGACCGTCGTGGCGGTAGATGTGGGAGACGGTGGGGAGGACGCGGACGTGATCGTGTGCTCCTGTCACCTTGTTCACTGTGCGGAGATGGTTCATGACCACGTTGTACGGGTATGCTACCGAGACGGCGGTGAGCTTCGCCAGCATCGAGAGGGAGACGACGGCTGCGGAGGCCCAAAAAAAGTTCGCCTCGGCGAAGGAACCGCTGGATGTTAGCCTCTTCATCAGCTCATAGACGGTCCAGAAGGTGCCTTCCTCGACGCAGCGGCCGGCGATGTTGGTCAGGGTGCCGCGGTAGAAACCACGGACACCATCGCGGCGGTACACGTCGCGCGTTACCTGCCGGATGGTCAGGTGCTCACTGACTTGAACGCGAGTGCGCACCAGGAAGAGAGGGGAGAGGGTGAAGTTTGTTACCATCACGGCGCCGGAAGCGCAGATCACTGGGCGGATGTTCTCGTCCATCCCCAGAGAAGAGGTGTGAATCTGGAGCAGGCGGTACGACGGGAGGTACACGGCGTTGGAAGGAACGGAGGCCAGAATGTTCGCTGCCAAACCACGGGAGAAGGCGTGCTTCAGGCCCCCGTGAAAGAGATCGCGGGTCGTGTGAATCAAGCTCTTGTGCTTCTTTCCCGTTGCCGCCGTGCCAGCGCTGAGCCGCACGCGAATCGTATCGAGTGGGTTCGTTACGCACGTCGAGCAAATGCCGGCGAACCCGCCAGCTAACACGGACACGATCTTCTCTTCATTGCTGTTGCATCCCCGTACAGTGGTCATATCTCTGCAGATCACTGAAAAAAATAAGATCTAAAGTTAAGAAGAAGCAGAATCGGGATACAGAGTGAAGTGCGTGAGAGTGGAAGGGGGCGTGTTAACCGCGCGAGAGCACAGCAGCCTTGGCTTGAGAACTAGGTGATGATTTATTCAATTTTTTTCAGAGGAACACCAAAACAATACAAGAAAGGCATTAGAGAGAGAGAGAGAGAGAGGAAGGAATCATAAAAGTGGATTGGATAGGGAGACTAAGTAGGTCTTCCCTTCATAATAGGGTAGTCCCTTACACTTTGGTTGTCGTACCGCTCGGCAACCTAGAAGATGCGGTGCGACAGTCCACCGTGCGGTCCCTGCGCTGCTGCGAACGAACATAAGGAATAGAGTACTGCATTAACCGAGTTATTTTATTCATGCTTCTCTCTCCGACCCGCCAGGCGTCGGGCCTCCCTCCTGGTATGTACGTAGTCTGCCCGCCGTCCTACTGGAACATGGCTGGGCTCCTGAGAGCGTTGCCGTGTGCTAGTGCTTCTTCATGCGCTTCGTGCGGCGATTCTTCACGCGGCCCTTTGTGCGCTCGCGGCGCACGTAGGGCTTGATGCCCTTCTTCTCGCGCTCTGCAGCGCGCCGCTCCTTCCCAGCAGCCCGCATCTTGCGTTTCTTCAGTTTCTTGATGACGTTCCTCTCCACCTTCTTTGCCTCCTTCTTCCGCTCCTCGTCGCGCTTCGCCTTGGCCTTGTCGGCCTGTATCTGCTTCTTCTCTCGGGCGGCGCGGCGGGCACGGGCCTGATCCTTTAGCAGACTCGTCTCCTCCTTCTCCAGAGAGGAAAGTATATTCTGGTAGCGGTTCACCGTCACCTCGGCCTCCTTCTCGTACACCTTGCGGGCCTCTGCTTCGCGCTGGCGCTGCTCGGACTTGCTGAGGATCCACGCCCTCTTGGGCTTCGGCGTCATGCTCTCCGCAAAGGTGCTGCTCGCCGCCGCCGCGCCGTACCGCTTCTCGGCCGTGGCGATGCGCTCCTCCAGCTCCTCCGCCTCCAGCTGCAGCTTCACTCCGGGAAAGGCCTCGTCCACGGCTCTCCGCGCCTCGTCCAGCATTGCCTTGGGGAGGTCGCGGCGCTTCACGGAGGCCACCTGGAACTCGTTCACCGAGCCGCTCACCGCTAGAATCTTGCGCATGATCTCGCCGTCGCTCGACTCATCCACCAACGAAACCGCCGTCCCTGCGGAGCCCACACGAGCTGTGCGCCCCACGCGGTGGATGTAGGCCGTCAGCGTCGGCGGCAGGTCGTAGTTGATCACCGCCGCCACCGACGCGATGTCGAGGCCGCGGGATGCGATGTCAGTGGTGATCAAGAACCGCACGCCGCCTGCAGTGAACTGCTGCAGCGCCTCGAAGCGTCGCTCCTGCTCCTGGTTTCCTTGAATTTCCGCACACGACAGTCCGAGGGCGGTGAAGAGGAGGGCCAGTCGGTGAACCGTTGTGCGGTACTTGCAGAAAATGATGGTCTTCTCGGTGAAGAAGTTGCGGCAGAGGGCCACCAAGCTGCGTGTCTTGGCTATCGTCACCAGCTGCTGGGTCTTGTCTCGCTCTGTGCCTTCAGCGGGGCGGTCGACTCGCTCTGCCGCCTCCTCCCGCAGCCGCTTGGACCGGATCCGCTGACGAGACTCGACCAGCTCCTCGTCGTCGCTGTGCGCCACAGATCGTCTGTCCTCCAACTCGACGTCGTCGATTCGGATCCGAACGAATTGCTGGCGCAGCCTCGACTGCAGCGCGACGTGACCAATGTCCACGTTCTGCGGCTCAAAGAGCTGTTCCGAAGCGAACTTGTCGACCTCCTCCGTCATGGTCGCGGAGAAGAGCAGCACCTGGCGGGAGTCCGACGGAATGTGGTTCATGATGTCGAGCACCTGATCCACCAGTGTAACCGTCAGCATCTTGTCGCACTCGTCCAGGACCACCACCTCCACGCCGCTCAGGTCCAGCCCTGTGCCGCGAAAGTTGTGTATGTAGTCCACCAGGCGTCCCGGCGTGGCGATGAGAATGTCAGGGGCGGCGTCCAGTGCCGCCTCCTGCGCGGCCGGCGCAACGCCGCCGATAGCGAGCGCCACGGTAAGCCCGGTGGTGAACTGCAGGAGCTGCTTTAGCATCGCCTCGCACTGCACCCCCAGCTCCCGCGTCGGCACTAGGATAACAGAGCGGATGTAGCGCCGTGCGGAGCGCAGCCCCGACGCCTTCAGCGGGGGGCGGGTAAGCAGGAGATGCAGCAGGGGCAGCAGGAACGCCGCCGTCTTGCCCGACCCGGTAACCGAACGGGCGCACACGTCCTTCCCCCGCAGAGCCGCCGGCACCGCTTGCACCTGCACCGGCGTCGGGGCAAGGAAACCGCAGTGCGACACCGCCCGGACAAGCGCCTTGCAGAGGCCCAGCTCCAGCCACGAGACCGCGTCCTGGGTCTGTTGGCTGCCCGGCAGCGCGGCGACGAGGTTGTCAAGCGTCTCGCCCAGTGTGATGGTCTCGGACTCCGCGCCAGGGCTAGGCCGCGGCGCCTTGGCATTCTTGCCGGTGATGCCACTGAAGAAGGTCGGTGCGTCCTCCACCATTCCGTCTGCATCAGCGCCGGCAGCGCCGCGGTCAGCAGGCGCACTTCTGCTTCCGTTGCGGCGCGTGTCAGGCCTTCGCGTGTTAGGGCGACCGGCCACCATGTTGTGGAATGCGAATTAATGAATTACCCGACAGAAAAAAAAAAGGGGGGGGGAGGCGTTCTACACGGCTTATCCGTGAAAATAGCTTCTCTCTTCGGGAATGGTTGCGTGGGTAAAAGAATGGGTAAAAGAATGGGTAAACGTTTTAATGAGAAAGAGAAAGAGCAGCGAGGAGTGGGGTGGGATCACGAGCACCAAACCAGCTAGGCTTCTATATCTTGGAGCATGTGGGGGGGAGCACCAGACCAACGGTGCGAATTAGGTCGTATGTGGTTCTCAATATATATTATTATTATTATTATTATTATTTTCAAGTCGGCTTTCCGATTGAAAATAAATGCCCAATGGATAGATGAAGCAAGAGAAGCGCTGACAGCGAGACCCACACAGGTCTCAAGCTGCTTGCTGCGCTGGTCCGTGGCTCTCCATTGCACTGCATTATCGTCTGCGACACCGTATCGCTCGTATACAAGGTACTAATACTAGGACAAACAGAAGAAAAGGGATAAGCATATCAGAGTATATATATATATATATATAGTATATAGATATATAGTATAGATAGAGTATAGAGAAGTAAATAAATGCGGTTCGTTAAGAGTATCTTCTTCTTCTTTTTTTTGCGGACTTTTTGTGGCGAGAGGGATGAGAGCGATAGCCGGCACTCTCGTCGCTGGGTGGATGCGTGGAGTATATATGAACGCATCTTCCTCTATCGGAATAGTTGTAGGGGTAGTAGGCGAGGAGAAGGTTACAGCTGGAGCTTCATGCACACGCACTAGGACTCCGCTGTCCCACCCACCTCGAACAGAAAACAGATGCCTTCTGTTTCATTGCACTCTCGTTTATCATATGGCGTAGCAGCCGACAGAGAAACAGTAGGAAGGCATCCCGCGGCAAGAGGAGTGGGACGAGTCTTTCTCGATGTACGCACAGCGGGAGTTCCGGCGGATATTCGGTCACAAGATGTTAGAAACCACAAAAACAAACAACTTCTCTTTGATTATTTCTTTACCTCATTGTCTTCCATCAGCAGCTCCTTTTCTTTTCTTTTCTTTTCTTTTCTTTTCTTTTCTTTTCCTTCACTGCTGAAACACAACCTTTTTTTCTTTTTCTTTTTCTTTCTGTGCGCTGCTGCATGGAACAGGTTGCCCTGCTCCACTGTCCCACCGTTTCCATGTGTATAGCACATAGTACGGGGGATCTCTGCCCTTCAAGCTTCACACACTACACCTACACCACCAGCACTGATATCACACAGAAAAATATATGAAACGTTTCACGCATCGCTGATCTCACATAGGGGTACAACACGAGAACATCGTAACGCTCTTCAAAAAAAAAAAAAACGACACATAGAAATGCCGTGAAGATAGCACAAAGGAACTGGAGAGGGGCAAGAGCCCGGATATAAATAAATAACAACTACAGGAAGTAGATGGCTTCGAATATGGCTGTAAAACAAGAAGTAAAGGAAGGGGATGCAGCTCTGTCGGATGCACATGCATCGCCTTGAGCTTTTCATTCGATATGTCGCTTCGCTGTCGCATGTTCTTCTGCAACAGTAGAGCGGGGTGGGGCTGTAGGGTTCCGCTGAGCGTGGCATTCTATAGAAGCGGAGACGGGAGTAACTACCCCGATCGATTCCACCGCCGTGAAAGAATGAGAGTTGAGACATATTTTCAACTTCACTTCCTTAATTGTTGTTTGATGAACTCTTTCAATTCCTCTTCTGTTTGTTGTGCTGCTGTGCTCACCCGCGCTGCTAGGTTAGGTGCTCGGCTAGCCCTCGCGCACCTGGCCCACCCTCAACTCGAAGCTCATGTCGGCGCCATAATGGAAGAGCTGTCGCTTGGGTGGGCGCCAGCAGTTTGCCGTGGAATCGCTGCTCTCGACTTCGCAGGGATGGGCTACAGGATCAGCATATTGCTGGTGTCGTAGGGGTTGTGGGAATAGGGCACGCGAGCCCCGCGGCGGCACGTGGAGTGCATCCCGCAGGTGGCGCAGCAGCGGCTACGGGCATGGGGGTGCAGTGAGGGGCAGGCGGGGCCTTTGGCTGCTGGCTCGTGCGGCTGCGGAGCTTGAACGGTCAGGCGCGGCAGGTTTCGTTTTGCTTGGGCGGCGTTGTTGTCGTAGGGAGAGGCAGTGCTCTGCGCTGAGGGGCCCCCTAGACGCACCCTCACGGTGATGGACCTTGATCGGGTGATCGGCGCCTTCTCCTTCTCCTGTTCCTCTGCGAGGGACACTGCCGCGAGGGCGGAGTCGGAGACATATTGGAGCATGGCCGCCTGGGCATCGATGCCGTCTAGCCGTTGCAGCCCCGAGGCCCGGAGGAGCAGCACGTTGACCTCCTCGGTGTGGAGCTCATGATCGCCGTGGGCGAAGCTGCAGCGGTCACCGAACGGACACTCCTCGCCTTTGAGGAAGTACTGGCAAGTGGAGGTCTTGAATTTGGACGGCTTTACTTCGGCATGCCGACTGGCGCGTTTGGAGGTCATGGGGCGCGAGAGGAGAGTTGTAGGGGGTTGATTAAAGTTGAGTTGGAGCGACGCCAGGCTTGGCACTCGGGGGCGGAGGAGAGAGACTGTGTCCATGAAAAGAAAAGAAAAAAAAAACAGAAGAAGAAGATGGTGGGAGGCGACGGGTGAGACGAGCAGAGAGGTTGCGGGGGGCAGCCACGCATCACACACCCTTCAAGAGGACTTGGACGAAAGTCCAACGTAAACAGACAAAGGAACAGAGAAAAGAAGCCAGTCTCTTTCTTTCCTTCCTTCTTTAATTCTTGTTTTACTTTTTTTTTCCGTTGTGGTTTATTTATATTTTTTTTTCCTTCCATAGCTATTCGGTTTTGTTTCCCTTTTACCGTTGACTTCCGAAAAGCAAAGGAAACGATAGGGAAAGGAAAAAAAAAGACAACAGAAAAAAAAACGATTAAAAATGCTAATGAACACGTAAAAAGACCACAACGAAATCAGCATAAGCTTTACAGCTTCTTCCCCTTCACCTTACGGGGGAAGAGGGGGCGCCCAGGGATTATTCTCTAGGCCGCAGTAACATGTTAGAGCTAGTGGTAGGGGTCCTTCAGCGCAGAGGGAGGTGGTGGTGTCATTCACAGCAGAGAGCGCCCAGCGCGGCGCTCTCTTGTGCTGTGCGGCACTGGCACTGAACCGGTACGCGCCACCGCCATAGCCGCACCATACCCGTGCCGCCTAGCAGGAAGTGGCACAAGGAGCGTACCAGTGTCGGGTTAGGGCCGCATTGCCTTCCCCTCGCCTCTCGTGGTCCCCTGGCATTTGTTGGGGTACAACCGTGGTGCACCGGGTTGTTTTTTTTTTTTTTTTTTTGTCGTCGCGATCATCTAATCTTTAGTGCTCCTTCTTCTTGTCAGCTCCCTTGGCTGTGCTGTTTTGGGCACCTTTTTTTCGCCTTTCAGAGGCATCAATAATAATAATAATAATAGTTGTCCACGGCAGCAACACACTGCCACTGCCTCCCGCCAGGCAGGATTGCACTCGTGTGCGGGACTTGTCTCTGGACTACTCCAGAACGGGGAAGCGACACCGCAAAAGGTTCCAGTTATGTAGAGATTGAGAGCTAGAGGTGTAGCGAACTTATTAGTAGTGCTTGAAGATTAATGCCGGATTGCTGATTGTTTGCTTCTACGTGTCACCTCGTCTACTCCTTCCATTGCCCGAGGCATCCTCGCGTGGCGGGCATGAAGCCCCAGGGAGAGGAGAGGAGGGGAGGGGAGGGGAACTGCGCCATATGGGCTCCTAAATGGTGATAAGATAGAGAGAGTACAGCGAGTAGAGAGTAGTCCACTGCTGACCATCCACAGCTTACGCCAGCATACGAGGATGGACGAGCTGCGCAGGGGCGGCGCCGCGCTGCAGCCCACCGGTCCCCCCCCCCCTCCCTCTCCCTCTCCGTCTTCTGTGCGTGGCGGCTCACGACACCAAATAAATCCTAGAAGAAGCCATCGTCGTACTCGGCGCACGAGCCTCGAAGTTGTTCGCATCGTACGTGTATTTTCTTTGCGAGCGCGCTGGACAACTCTTCGTGCCTCTTCGCTAACGTCTTCAAGAGTTTAAATGATGTACTCCACCGTTTCGGCCTCTGCGGGGTTTGGGGCGCGGAGCTTGTTCTCTGTTCGACAAGATCGAGACGACGGACAAGAGCCCGCCCCCCTTGGTGCGAAACAGCTCCGTCTCCGCCGACTCCACCGGCGATCGAATGTCGCGGCAGGAGCTCTGGTGCTGGTTGGTCACAATGCGGCGGCGCTTCGGCTTCTCCACCGCTGTGCCCAGCACCACCTTGCAGGGCCGCACTCGGTTCCGTGCGGCGCGAGTGGCCGCCGGTGTCTCCTCAGCGGCCGCCTGTCCGGAGCTGCTGCCGGCAGGGGGGCCGTTGGCGGGGAGGCGGACGGCGGCTCGGCGCTGGGCACCGAGAAGACACCGGCGGCCTGGGTCAGCGATGAATCTGGGGTTGGAAAGTGCTGCACAGGCTTCATCGCCGCGGCCCAGTCCCGGTACGCCAGGGGGTAGAAGTCTAGCGGCTGCTGCGGCGGGGGAGGGGGAGGGGGAGGGGGAGGAGGAGGGGGAGGGGGGGCCTGCGGGGCGAGCATGGAGTAGACCAGCTGCCCAGTCCACGGGTCGGTGGCGGCCCCGTCGCGGCCCTGGAGGGCTGTGGCCGGCACGTGGACTGGAATCAGCGGTTGCATTGGGGTTGCTGGGGTCCGCCACGAGCACATACGAGGACGGAGCGAAGAGAGAGTGCATGAAGCTGTGCTGTGCCGCGTCGTGGTGAAAGAGGCTCCCTGCAACGGAGCGCAGAGGCAGGTGCTCGTCTCTGGCGCCGCCGGTGCGGCTGGAGGGTCGCCACGTGGTCTTCACTACGCTATGCGGTCCCACCCCGGACCCGTCCTGCGCCGCCGCCGGCGACATCCGCGGGGGGGCCGACGGCTGGGGCTGTGGTGGATAAAAGGCCTGTGGAAACGGGTGGCCCGCCAGCAGACCAAACGGGGTGGCAGTGGCCGAGTGGGTCTCCAGGCCTGCGCACCCCGCGCCGGCTGCACTCGTTGGGGGATTAACACGGAGGTTGTTGATGCTCAGAAACGGTAGATGCGCATTCAGTTCCGCTTCACCAGTCGTGGGGGAGTCGCGCATGGCGGCGACAGCGCTTGAATCGCTCCCTGGCGCTGCGCTGCCGGGGCGGCCGGGCGTCGCAGAGGGGGCGGCCACCTCGGAGCGCAACTCCTCCAAGCTGTGGGCAAAAGCACACTTATCGCCGTACTGGCAGCCCTCTGGCTTGTCCACATACGTACATAGCAGAGTCTTTAGCTTGGAGGTCTTCACTGTCTCACGGCGACGGCTGCGAGCCATGTGTGAAGCACGGGGATGTCCGTGTGAAGCACCTGTCGGGGTTACCTCTCTGTCCGGAGATATAACAGTCGCACGATGTGTGTGCGAGCCGAAAGTTTAAAAGGCGGAGGAGGTCGTGTCGGGTGAAATAAAATAAAATAAAATAATGATATTCGAGTTGCTTGTGGTAATCGCGTTTATATATAAAAAAATATATAATAATATTTTAAAAAAAAAAACCTGCGCCAAGTAACCAACCAACGTAATTATCGCCAATTGAAATGGAATGCGTGCGCTGCACAGCACACGGACACTGGTGGCACCACTAGCCCGCGGGTAGACAGTGCAGAGTTGTCGTTCTCAGAGTTGTAGCGCGACTCGGAAGAGCAGTGAAGTAGAAAAGGGTAGAAAAGCGCGCAGCGGCACACAAAAGTGAGATGACCTGAGCTACCAAATGCTAAACCTCGGAATAAGACGTACGTCGTTGCGTGCGCAGAGGAGAAACGTAGCAGCTATTGGCTAATAGCGAGATATTTGAGGGGCTCCAGAGCGCGTGTAGATGAATACTCTGGCGTATCGAATCTTTCTTAACACAGGAATCCAACGGACAGAAACAAAACGACAAACAAAAAAAAAAGAAAAAGAACAGAACAAAAGGTGTAAAACCGATGTATCGCGAGGGGGAAGTCGAGCCAACAGCCTCAGGCGTTTGTCTTTGCGGTGTCGGTGATCGCAAGCACCACTACTTCGATGATAACGAACGCTAGGGTCAAAAGCCTGGTAGAGAGGGAAAGCCAGGGTCAGGGTCAGGGCTAGGCCAGGGACAACTAGTGCTGAGATATGTGGTGGTGGTAGCCACGCATGTCAGGGAAACAGCAAAGATAAAGTGAAGGGTGAAGAGAGAGAGAAGAATAAATAAAACGCGATACATCGTTGAGAAAGGAAGCCTCCCGCCGCAGAGTTTCTACTCCAGCGAGACCTTGGACATGCCACCTCCCTTCCCCTCCCAAGACACAAGACTCCGTGTTCGAATTGGTTGTTGTTGAAGTTTATTTTCTTTGGGTGTTTGACGTAAATTACTTGATCTTCTCACCAATACACTCTCTGATGTATTTGAGTTATTATGGCATCATATTAAAGTTAAGTGTGGACGGATTGTTCGTCGCCTTGTGGAAATGGAAAAGATAAGCAAAGAAGGGAGGGGGTGAGGACCTTGTAGCCCCCCTGCCGCCATCCCTGGCATGGGATGGGGGCTGGTCTTCCTCTTTGTTTAACAACTGCGGCAGCAGCACGAACGACGGCGATCACTGGAGCCCATCTGCCCTCATCGCGATCCCCATACTCTCTGGACCCTCTAGGCGCGCCACGGCCCCGTTGAGCTCTCGTCCTTCGCCCTTTTCCCTATATATATATATATATATATATAGGGAGGGGGGGGAGGGGGGGGCGCCCTGACGGATTACTTGAGGTCCACCACCATGATGGTC
Source organism: Vickermania ingenoplastis (assembly GCA_010157825.1). Lineage (NCBI taxonomy): Eukaryota > Euglenozoa > Kinetoplastea > Trypanosomatida > Trypanosomatidae > Vickermania > Vickermania ingenoplastis. Next base: position 111,385 of record VFSE01000051.1, on the reverse strand, counting down.
ATATTATCGGTGCCCTGCGGCCGCGAGGGCTTGCCAGCCGCGTCGGAGGGGGCCAGGCACTGATGGCAGATCGCCTCGCAGACCTGTACGTTGGTCATTCCCTCCCCCTTCAGCTTCAGGATCATCTCTACTAGCTCCTCGTTGGACAGCACATCGAAGATGCCGTCGCAGGCCACCGCGATGAACGCATCCCTTGCGGGGTCGCGCTGGTACTCGATGATATCCGGCACGGCAATCACGGGCTGGGCGGTCCTATCCAGCTCCGTCTTGCCCTTGTACGTGAAGTCGCCCATCGCACGGCTCATGGCCAGCTGGCCGTTCACACGGTTGTCCTGGACAAAGCCGCCAGCCGCCTCAATGCGCTCGCGCTCCTCATCGTTCTCGGGCTTGTGGTCGTGCGAGAGCGCGACCGCCTCACCACCGCGGCAGAGTACTGCACGAGAGTCCCCTACAGAAGCGCACGTGATCATTTTCGGGGTTACGTGCACCACTACGGCTGTGCAGCCGGAGCCGTCCTTGAGCGCCAGCTTCAGCTTGTCATCCACTTCTAGAAACGTATCCACGAAGTTGACCTTGTTTCCGTTGCGGTGCTGGCGAGCCACGGTCGGGATCAGCGCGCTGCAGAGCTGTGCAGAGCCGGTGCCGGAGTGGCCGTCAAACACGCAGAACAGGCCCTCCTCGCTGTCGCTGGAGCTACAGGGGAAGGTGAGGTCCACAACGTGCTCGTCCTCCATTGCCGCGCGCCAGCCCTGCATGTCGCCAACGGCCACGTCGAAGTGCTTGCTGGAGCGGACGTCGCTGTGGAAGTTCGTGTTGGGCTTGTCCAAGAAGGAGCGCTGTGTCTGCATGAGCTGCTGCAGCAGCTGCTGGAAGTGCAGTTGCTGCTGGCGGCGAATGAGGTCCTCCTCGACGGAGCTCTTCTTGTGGTCCATCATTGAGAGCACATTCTGGTGGGCCTGGACCTTCTCCTGCTTCTTCTTCTCCTTCTTCTGGTTCTCCTTCAGCTTTTCTACTCCGACCTTCTTGGTTACCATGCGGAGGTCGGAGAGAAGGTGTTCGAACTCCTCATCATCCTCCTTCTTGCGGTTATGGCGCTTCGGCGGCATCTTCCGTGGTCTTCTGAGGAGAAGATTGTTAATGGTATACCTTTCTTTTGCACTGCAAGACCGGCGGGTTGAAACAGCGACACGATGAAATATATATATATATATATATATATATATATATAATTAGAGCGTAACAAGAACCGCTCTAAGTTTTCACGTCTTTATTTCCGAGAGTTGTTGATACAGAATAGAATAGAATAGAAGAATAGAAGGGAAAGAGTAAAGAGTAAATATATAAATATAGAGAAGAAGAGAGAAGGAGTGGCACTCATTCATGTCTCGTGTCGTGCCGCGCCGGTTTCATTTTTTACGACGTACTACTTTGCGTTGTAGCGTGTCTTCAAGCCGAATACACGCATTCCTCTTCATCCTCTGTTCGGTCGTGTTTTTTGTGTGTGTGTTTTTTGTTGTTGTTGTTGTTTTTTGCTGCGCTCGGGCCTGTAGAGGTAATATGCAGCGCAGAGCCTAAGGCAGTGCAGAACTGTGGCCCTCAATGGGCCACTGCATCGCTCGTGCCAATCTGTCTGTGCCCTCAATGTAGCTCGTTCCGTTCTTTCTGTTGGTTGGTTGTTGGTTGTCTCTTTCTTTCTCTCTCTCGCTCTCTGAACTCTGAACTTGTGCTTTTGGAGTCTTCGAAGCCTCACTTACGAGCTGCGAAGGAATTTTTTTCTAGATCAAGATGCAGTACCAGATAGTAGCTGGCCAATAGGTGAATCATCCATGATTACTGCTGTCACGCTGCCGTATTTTGTTTGGGTCTTTGATAGATGGACAGCTTAGGTCCCGTTTTCTGCCGGTTTCTTTCTCTTGAACAACCAATGCAATGTATGGCAAGGAGAAGTGTGTATATAGGACAAAAAGGGGGGGGGGGAAAGATAGATGATCATATATATGGCTTCGCATTAAATGGTAGATCAAAGGAGAGATAGGGGGGGGGGGGAGGGTCGCCTCAACATCCGAGAACAGGAGTGCGCTCGCCTATAATATCCACCATTCTGTGCGGTACTCCAGTCCCACTGCTCTAAAGGTAGAAAAAAGAAAAAAAATGTTCGGGGCAAAAATGTTCGGGGGAGGGAAATAGAAAATAAAACAAAACAAAACAAAAGAGAGTGAGTGTGAGAGAGAGACAGAGGAATCAGCAGCCGAACAGGCACGAAGTTACTGAAGCCTGGCACAATGAGGCCAGATGGGGATCCTTCGTAGCGTTCTGTTCTGGCTATTTCCAATGTTGCTTGTCAACTTCCTCTCTCGTTCTCTCGAATTATGTTCCTCCTCTTTTCTTCTTCTTCCTTTTTCTTTCGCTTTGCCCCAAGAAACGCCATAAGGCCATACCAGTAAAGGAGGAGCCTTCGCAGTACCACTCTCCCCACCCTGGAACGCCGTGTGTTTCCTTGTCTGCGCGCCGCTAGCTCGTTCCCGGGTAGCATGCAGGTGCAGATCAAGAAATATATATACCTGCACAAGATAATGAAGTAGGCGCTTCACATTCCTCGACTCTTTCGCCCTCGTTGTCTCAGTCTGTGGTGTGTGGGTTCCCAGGGACGACGACCTGGGCGAGGCGAAAAAAACGCAGAAATAATCAAAATAAAAATAAAAATCTATTTTTCTTTTCTATTTCTCTTCTACCCCTCCCTTGGAGAAAGAGACAGGCAGGTTAGGTGGTGGTTGGTTGCCCCATCACTTGGGGTTGAGGTGAGGGGTGTCCGGGTCTGTGGGCTCTGAAAAGAAGGGATGCTTGAGGGCGTCGCTGCAGCTGATGCGGTCGCTGGGCCGGTACGCGAGCAATCGGGTAACGAGGTGAAGGAAGGCGCTGTACGCCGCCGGGTCCTCTGGCTTGGCAGCATGGCGGCCGTGGCGCTCGGCAATGATGGCCTGCAGCGTGCGTTTTTTGCTGCACGGCTCCATGAGGCTGTACCGATCATCCGAGTAGGTGTAGAACTTGCGGGCCTTGATGGACTTCTGGAGCATGTCCACGGGGATCGGCCCCAGCGTCGCTTCGAAAAGCGCCACTTGCTCCTTCTCGTCTCGCCCACCAAACAGGGGCACCCCCGTGTGGAGCTCCACTAGCATACAGCCCAGCGACCAGCGGTCAATCGCGGTGTCGTAGGGCAAGTGCAGGATGACCTCAGGGGAACGGTAGAAGCGGCTCTGGATGTACTTGTGAATGCAGTGCCCTGCGTAGCACGCAGAGCCGAAGTCGATGAGCGTCACGCGATGGCTCCCGCTGAAGCGCAGCACGATATTTTCCGGCTTGAGGTCCGAGTGAATGATAGCGTGGGGCTGGTGGTTGCCCATAGCTTGGAGCACTAGAAGAATTTGATGCGCAATATCTCGAATAAAGTCGAGGGACAAGCCCTTAAAGTCCGTCATCTTCAACGCTTGAAAAAGGTTGTTGCTCAACATTTCAAAAGACAGGACCATGTGGCCCATCCAGTCAAACACCTTGAGGAGCCGCACGGCCAGCTGATTTACACCAGCAAGGCGGTTCATGGCCAGCACTACGTTGACTTCAAGCTTCGCCTGCTCACGAAAGGTGCGGCCCGTTCGCGTTATCTTGAGCGCCACGTTGATGCCGCGCTTCTCATCGTAGCAGCGCAACACCTTGCCAAAGCTCCCGCTTCCAAGCTTTCCCGTGACGACGTAGCGCTGCAGGATGGTCTCACCAATGATGGCCCGATAGTGGCCCTCGTGGTCGTCGAAGCCGCTGTTGTACTTGACCCCGGGGGTGCCGTAGCGCTTCGTCTCTACCATCCGCTCCCGCAGGAGAGTGTAAAGTGGCTTCACGTGACAGGTGAGCGTCCGCAGCGGCCGCGTGTACACCGCCAGCGCTGCGTCCTGCTCCAAGCGGGACGGGGGGGCGGGCCACCGACTCACCGCCTCTGCCACTAGGGGCGCCAGATTCGTGGCCGCAGCCCGCGCAGTCGTTGAGGCTGCGGCTGTGGCCTGGGGAAGAGCGGTAGAAGCGGACGGGCCGGCAGTTGCTTCCCCAGCGAGGTCCCGTCGTCCCTGGCCTTTGTGATAGCTGCTCGATCCTACATCGGGTCGCGCAGATTCGCCGGGCCCGCTGCTGCTGACCGCCCGCGCTGCCTCCAGAGACGGCTTAGTGCCTTCCTCGACTCCTCCCAGCGCTTCGTCCGTCGCCTTCACCTTCTTCACCTTGGGGGCTGTCACCTCCTTGGCGCGCGGCGGCAGGTGCGGGGGCCCCGCAGCCGCAGCCGCAGCCGCTGGGGGGTCCGAGTGCCGGCGAGGCGGCAGCGGGACGCTCGAGACATCAACCGGGGCCGCGGGGTCGTGGTGCACTTCTCCGCTCTGCCGCCGCGGGGCAGCAACGCAGGGGTGCTCGATGCCGCCCCGCCCGCCTGGTCCACTGAGGCCCACCTGAGGCACACCCGCACCCACGGCGGCGGCGGGGCTGGGCTTGAGGGCCGCGGCGTCGTTGGTCTTGCTGTCGAGGCTAGCGGCCGACGTCAGGTCGCGGTCCTTATTCCGCGCTCCGGGCGGGGGAGACAGGCGGTCGCCCGTTTCAGCGGCGGGCACCAGGTCTGGTGGGCCAGCGAGTGCGGCGGGGTCGGGGTCGCCCGAATCCGACATTCAGCGAGCGGTCTAGGCAAAAGATGAGATGAGGGTAAAACAATACAAAAGGAAACGGGAAAAGAACAATTTGAGATTCAACAGCGCCAATGCCTCGTAAAGGTAAAGGTATGGATAGAGGGGCAATAGTAGGATATGTGTGGGAGGAGGAGTGTGGGGGAGGAGGAGTGTGGGGGAGGGGAGGCAGCTGTGGAACGTAACCAAATGTCGAGGAGCCGAGAATGATGCGGCGGCGGCTGGCTGTGTTAAAGCGGCCACAATCCGGCACGACACGATGATGAAAAACTAAGGAAAAGCAGCGATGGTAATGGTACACAAACAAATAAAATAGAACAAACAAATAGAAAGAAAATAATGCCGAAATGGCTCAGAATATATATAAAAAGAACAACTAGAGGAATAGGATTCCCGACGGAATAGTCGCGTAATGGGCTGTGGGGATATGGGCGATGGGCGTCAATGATCCCTGAAATGGATATAGAAGAAAGAGGTTCTACGGAGATAGCAGGGAAAGGAGCAGCCAGCTAGACACACGTCAGGCGCAGTGAAGCCGAACACGCCGCCGCGCAAGCAGGGCCCTGCAGCGCTTATTTTTCTGCCTCCGAACAACACTGTTCGGTGTGCCGGGCAGGGCGGAGAGGCACCGGGTGTCGGGCAACGCTAGAAATGCAGCGCTACCCAGGCTACAATTCCCTCTCTAACGGTGCTGAAGAAACTCTGACGGCGCACACAGACAAAAGAAAGAAAAAAGTTGTCACAACGACGGGAGAGACAGAGAAAGCAGAGCGTGAATTTTGCAGTCCTTCGGTGTGTGGGAGAGTGGGCAGGTAGAATAGAGGAAGGGATATGGGGCTGCACCCAGTTGAAGGTTCTAACCTTGGTGCCGGTTCGATAACGGATTATTGACTTTGTTTTGTCGCTCCCCTGCTGGATTTCTGATCGAGCAAGGCGACGTCCTTCAAGTAATACACTGAAGGAGAAGAAAAAAAGAGAGAGAAAAGGAACAAAAGAAAAAAGAAAAAAACTTAAAAGATAAAATCGATGTTTGGTTGAAGATCATTGGGTATCACGCGAACCGAGCGCCACCGTCCCGAAGAGAACGCCGTTGTTGAGCTTGAGGGAACACCAGATCCTGCTGTGAGGGCATATGCGCTTGGGAAGAACAGGGCGGGGGGGGGGGGGAAGGGGGCATTCGCTTCACTCGGGATTGTCGCGGCACACAATATCGGGGAGAGAGAGAGAAATACGCTACAGAGAATGATACCGATATTCTACTCTTTGAGTGCCAGCGCCTCTCCATCGCCTGCAGCGGCTTTGATGTGTCACGTGCGTGCCCCACCCCCTTACGATACCGCTGCTGACGACGGCCGACAGCGGGCTCGAGGGCGGCTGCTGCCACGTGTGGACGATGTCGAGCGCCGAGGTCCGACCCCATCGTACAGGTTCAAGTTCCACCTGGTTACCGCTCCCACGCCCCCACTCGAGCCCACAACCTCGGCGCCGTAACCCCCACTGCTACCGGGTGTTGCGCTGCCGCCCCTGCTTCGTCTTCCCGGGGCCGGGGAGGGGCCGTTGGCGGTGTCCGTCGCCGCATCGCCATCGGTGCTGCTGATCATCGCTGCCAGTGTGCGAGCGTCCCGCATGGCCTGCTGCAGTCGAGAGCGGCACTGCTCCTCCTCTCGCTCCGAGTCTTCCTGGGTGGTGGTGGGCCATATCTCTGACCTCCCGGTCCCGGGAGAGCTGGAGATGCGCTCCACCCTTGCCCGGTGCCTGCTGCTCTCACTCTCGACGATCTTCTGCCGCGACGGCGCGCGCCTCGGCTTTGCGGCCTTGACTGTAGAAGTTTTTGGTGGTTTGCTGCTGTCCGCCTCCAGCGTGTGATAGACAGGGGAGGTGGGGGCGCCCTGGAACCGCGGCGGGGGCATCAACTGTACATCCACGTCGCGGCAGTCGTTCATGATCCGGCGCACCAGGTCCTCCGCCTCGGTGACGGGCTGGGGAGAGCGCAGCACTGTGAGAAGGGTGTCACCGACCTTCTCCAGGCAGCGCTTCAGCTCTGTGGCCTTGACTTCCCTCTGGTGCACCTCTCTCTGCAGCCGCGTCTGCTCCTGACGAATGTCGTTGAGCCGCTCCCGGGTGATCTCCAGCTGGTCGCTGTCCTTCTTCAGCTCGGAGAACCGCATGAGAATCCGCAGGCGGCGCAGCTCCTCCTCCTTGTCAAAGGCAGCCCCCCTGTCGGTAGTGGTCGTCGCGCCACCCTCCAGCAACTTCTCCATCCTCTCGTCGTCGACCATATCGGAGAGGTCCGGGGGCTGCGCAGCCGCTCTGGAACTGGAGGGGCCGGGGCCGTCAGCAGCCATGGCGGAGGCGTTGGGTGGGAAGACGGGAACGCGGGCGGGGTAGTTGCAGCCTGAGGCGCTGCGATAGGCCAATCGGCGCTCTTGCTTGTGTTTCTCCTGGCGGTACCGCAGCAGACGGTTCTCCTTCTCCAGCAGCTCCACGCGCTTCCGCTGCTCGCCCGCCAGGCGCTGAGCCGATCGAATCTCCTCCTGCAGCCGCTCCACATTGTGAAGGATGGTGGGCGTCACCGTAAAGCCGACGGATGCAGCAGGGCTGGCCCCTGCTGCATCCGTCCCTGTTCCCGCCTCAGCAGCAGTCGCGGCGGTGTCCGACGGGGCCGCCTGCTGCTGCTGCCCTGTGGGGGTGGGAGAGGCACAGGATATGCTGATGCTGCTGCCCGTGGCCGGCATGGGGTGGGCGGGCTCTGGTGGCGCCACCGAGGGAGTCGTGCACTGGGCGAGAGGGGTCGTCATGGCCGCCGCTGTGCTCCAGTCTGTCTGTATGCCGCACTCGCGGCGCAGTGGCGTCCGTGACAGCGGAGGGGTAGTAGGGCTAGGCCCCACCACCCCATCTGCTGCTGCCGCCTCCGGCGCTGGATCTCGACACGCCGGTGGGGCATTGTCCGCTGCCAGAAGCTCCGGCGGCGCCTCCAGCGGGGGCTCCGGCTCCGGGGTTTGCTGCAGCGGAGCCTGTAGCATGGATGCGAGTGATGGTGGTCCGGCCGCGGTGGTGAAGATGGCGTCGCAGGCGGCGGCGAGGTGGAGGGCGGACGGCCGGCTGGCCCCCTCGTGGAGGTGCCTCGGGGCGACGGCCGGAGCGAAGGCGTCTGGGAGGTCAACCGTTAGCGGAGTGCCGCCCGCAGGGGAGACCATCTCGATAAGTGCCTCACCCTCCTCCTCCAGCGGAGGAATGGCCCTGGGGTTGGGGGTGGGGCCCTGTTGGCTGGACGTGGGCGGGGTCCTTGCCAAAGCCGTTGCGAGTCTGCCAGTGGTCCTGCTTTCCCGGGTGGGCAGCACGATAGGGCTGGCGGCGGCATCGCCCGGCATGGGCAGCGGAAACGGCTTGGGGGCCGGCACCTCGTGTGGGGAGGTGGATCGCTCGTAGCGGTTCAGCACAACCGCCTCCTTAGTCCCGACGCCAATACTGCAGACGTCGGTCTGCTTCCGCTTCGGGGCCGCAGCGCAGGGGCGCAACGAGAACATGGACGTCACGTCGAGCACAATCACCGGGGAGGCCAAAGGCCCCGCCAGAGCTCCCAGCGCCGCTGCAGAAGGCGAAGGGTTCTGTGGCGGCTGGTCTACCGGCGTATAGAGGTGAGCGTCATCGTTGGCTGCATTGACAAACGCCTTTAGCTCATCGCTCAGGCCGTAGCGCCCGGTGTCGGCGCGGGGCTGCGGCGATGAGCTGGCACCGCTGCTAAGCTTTGGATTGGCGCAAAGGCCTTTTCGAATGCGTTCGAGAACCTCCAGTCCTGTGAGAGCAGATGCTGGTCCCTCTGTCGCTGGTGCGGTGGTGGCCGAGCCCGGCGCGGCCCCAGTGGCTGGCGGCATGCCGGCGGCCAGCACGTGGTTTGACCGGCTGATCTCCGTGCAGGCAAGGGCCAGCATTGACTCGAGGTGGTCGATGCGGCTTTGCATGCGCTGCAGCAGCGGGCGGGAGGAGGGGGGCGCTGGCGGCACCGCACGGCGGTCGGATCGGCTGCTGGAGCGTGCGGGAGAGCTGGAGAGGGCGGTGTCATTGGGCTCCTCAGAGGACAAGGGATCCAACGCCTCTGGCTGCCCTTTGAAGATGGCGCACTCTAGGGGGGGCATCTCGGCCCGGTCCAGGTCTCCTGGGGGGCCGTGCGCCGGGCCAACGGCGACGGGGGTGGAGGCGGTAGTCATGGGGGGGGGCAACGCAGTACGTTGCGTTTCCTTGTCAAGCCGCGTGGCAGTGAGCGCGGCTGGGAAGAGAGAGAGAAGGATAGGGTGATGTTTAAGTAGGGGGGTGTAACCCTTCTATGGATCAGACCAGCCTTGGGCTGTCGGGATATATGCTGGGGAATGGGACAGCGAAATGCAACTGAATGTATGTGTATGGGCAGCTCTTGTGCCTTCTATAGGGAGGGGGGAAAGAGATAGAAAGAGATGTAATTTTTTTTATATATGTTGTTGTGATCCTGGAGACAATTTGAGATGCTCCGGTCGGTCGCTGCGACAACACAAAAAGAGGGGAGGAGGATGAGTATTCAGACCAGAGGCGTGGCACAAGAAAGCGTAAGGGGAAGAAGCAGAGTAATAGATTGTAGAGAGAGAGAGAGAGACAGAAGGTATGTGTGGCCTTCATCCTCTGCGCAGTGACAGGGAAGTGGGGGTACTAAAGAGGTCATTTGACTGCTTTTTTTTTTCTCTGGAGGGGTCTTTTATTTTTCTCCGTGAGTTATCGCAGACCAGGTCCATAATTCGCCATCCCTGCATCTCTTGGCCAGAGACATGAGGGGTGGGTGACGCTCCCCTCGCGGATGACAAGGTATACTTTCTGGTTGTTGTCCTTCACTAGTCGTTCAGGGGTCGAGGTTCTTGGCGTTCTCCTTCATCGTGTCTCGGGCGTCGATGACCCAACCGACGGGGGTGTACTTGCAGCAGAGCTTGTCCTCCCATTCCTGCAGCACAGACAGGTGGCCCTGGCTTAGTCGCGTCCAGTCCGCGTTAGCCTCGTCGCGGCCCACCACCGTCTTACCCAGGTGCCGGGAGCAGTCCCGGCCCGCAAAGGCGTTGTACGGGGACCCCTTGCCGTAGAAGCCGAGGGACACGCTGTACACCACACCCTTGATGCCCATGAAGGCGAGGGGCTTCTGGATACCGTCCCACTCCTCTAGCTCCTTTAGCGTGAAGCCGCGAGGGACGATCAGGTCTTTGGCGGGCTGCTCCTTCAGCACCTGGTAGGCCCGCCACTGGGACGTGCCCCACAGTACGAGCACCAGGGTGAAGACCCCAACAAGGAATGACGTGAGGAAGAAGAGGTCCATGGCGTCTACGTCGATGAAGTTAGGGTTAGATGTTTCTTTTGATGTGATGACAGGGCAGATGTTGTATGTTGGATACTCCTTATAGAGAGATCCAAGGGCGAACAAGAGAAGAAGAAGGGTAAAAAACAAAAATAACGCAAAAGAATAGAAGAGTGGCGTCGTGGTAGGTCCCGCCCATGCAGCGAGACGGTGGGAAAGCACTTCCCTCTCGCAACCTTCATGGTACTGTTATCGATGCAATTGGTTTGTTTGACGTCAGTGGGGTGCAGCGGTTAGCGGCGGTTCTTGTGTACCCTGCTGCGTTACCGTACAACAGTTTTAATCCAGCCCGTGTCAGAGAAACAAGGGAACCGTATCATCATCCACTCTCCTCTCGTAGCCTGTCATACCGTCGTCTTCTGCGCTATCCGCACGGTGCAGCCGCAGACAGCCGCAGCCAGCGGCTCAGTCGTAGCGGAGAATTCCGTCCGCCTGCAGGCTTGCCTCAAGGCGCTCCAGTGAGAAGAGTGGCGACAGACTAAGAAAAAAAGGTTTCAACGCACTTGTAGGCGCAATAGAGCAGCACCAGGTGCTGCGGGGGGCGTGACCGCTGCGGCGGCAGCGGGATGCTGTCGCTCCCTGGTGGCGGGCGGCCGTCCTGTTGTTCCGCACGTTGTGTGGCTTGGTCCTCGCCGCTATCGGCGCCTGACTCCGGCTGCGGCTCCGCCACGGTGGGGTGGGGGTGGTCCTGTGCATCCGGCTCGGAGGTGGGGGAAGGGCTATCGCTGCTGGCGGCGGCAGTGGAAACGGGGGTGGGGGTGGAGGGGGTCCGGTGGAGAGGCGGCTGGGCGGTGTACCGCCATACTAGGGTGGCGATGAAAGACTGCGAAGGCGGGCTATTGGCGGCAACGTCAAAGTGCCGGTACGCAGAGATGGCGGCGAAGCACAAGAGCTTGTACGCCACATACACGGCGAGCATGATGCCGTAGCCCATCCAGGTGAAGCGCTGAAAGAGGAGAATAGTGGCCACCAACACCTGCAGCAGCGCCTTCGCCATGTTGGTGATGGAGACGTGGTCCCGCAGCAGCTGGGTGAACCGCTCTAGGTGCTGCCGGCGACGCTCGTCCACGAGTGCGCCTCTCTGGGGTTGCGGAAGAGGCAGCTCCACCGCATCGCTACGGTTCACGCCCACGCTGCCGTTGCGCCGTCGGATTCCAAGTGCGTGTGTACCACTGCTGTTCTCCTCCAAAGAAGCGTGCCGCCCGCCAAAGAGGGATTGGAAGGTTTCGCGGTGGCGGAGGTACTCGTCTCTGAACTCCTCAAAGGAGAGCGCTGAGCTATCGGCGCCCGTAGAAGGCGAGGGAAACAAGGCGGTGGCGAGCCCCGTTGCCGCCCTCGCCGCCGCGTCGGGCGGCGGTTGCGGCTCCTGCTCGTCTCCAGTGCTCATTTAGAGGAGGACGTCTATCCGTGCCTCTCTTTCTTTCTTCCTTTCTTGTGGCCTTTGCACAGAGCCTGGCGTTCAGATGTTGCTACGGTTCTTCTTAGGAAGGTGAAGAACATGAAATGTAGAATGGAGAGAGGGAAGAGGATCGCGACAGTAGAGCTATTCCAGGCTGGCCGCCAGACCGAGTTTCATTTCATAAGCGGACCTGCTGCCGTTGTTGGACGACACGACACGCGTGGTTAATATCCGTTGGTTTTTTTTTTTGGATTTTTTTGTTTTGTTTTTTGTCAGCAATTAACAACTGATGAAATGACGGGGGTGGCTTGGCGTCGAGGCGGAGCCGGCAGAACGCCTTAGGCGTACCCAAACTTCTTGAGCACCTCCACGTTGTGCTTGGGCATCTTGGCGATGGCAGCAGAGCGGGCGCTCTTCCAGGCATCGCGGAGCTTCTGCTGCTTCTTGTAGTGGCGCTCGGCCTTCTCCACGCGGGCCTTCTCGAGCTTCTCCACCACATCGCTGTACTTCCAGCCCACGTGCTTGCACATGTTGCCGAGCACCGTGTAGGGGCGCTCCGAGCGGAAGCAGAAGTGGCGCTGGGCGCGGGGGATGACCACGCGGCCGCCGGCGCGGACCACATTAGCGGGCACGCCCTCGTAGGCAACGAGGGAGTGCAGCGCCTTCATGCCGCGCTTGGTGTAGCGGGGCAGCATGGAGCGCACGGTGCGGGTGAAGACATCGGCGGGGGAGCGGTGGTGGAACGGACCCAGCGTGGGGTTGGTGAGCTTCCGCTTGCGCAGGTACTGGAGGTACTTGATCTTGTTGCGGATCTCGGTACCGGCAATGTTGAGCTGCTCGCAGCGCACCACGGTGATCTTCTTGCCGAGAAGCAGCTGCTTCGCCACCACCGCGGCAGCGCGACCGAGGACGTGGTCCTTGAGGTCGATCACCACGATCTCGGGGCGGTGCTTCTTGGCGCTCTTGCGCTGGGCACGAGCGGTGTTCTTGCGACTAGGAACGGCCATTTGGTCTCAAGCCTGTGCGTCGGAGCAAAGGAGGAGGAGAGGGAAAGGGAGAGAAAGAAAAAGAGGGAAAAAAGAAAAGGTGTTCGGTGCCTCTTCAGAGGTGTACACTAGTTCCCGCATAACACAGGGAAAGGGAAGTCAGCGGTGCGAGAGGCGGACACGAGGACTTGACGCCCTCAAAGATACTCCATAGCCCTTGCTACGGGATAAGGATCGATAGCGAATGGAATAGTAAGTAGATAGATGGTGTAGAAGAGTATAGTAGTAACAGCATTGAGTAAACAATGGCAAGAACGCCGGGAAAATAAGAGAAAAAAAAAGTTGGGGTATCCTGATAAAATGGTTGCTTTCCTCTATATGTTTGTTATCTTGATTCCTTTACTACGAGAAGTTCGTCTGCGCCATTCTTGCATGCAATTGCAACTGGTCTGTCGTGTGGGGCGTTCGCTGTCAACCTCCACCGGATGGAAGAGAAGAGAGGCACCGCGTACAAGAGCAGCAAGAGTTGGACGGGGCGAATGAGTATGTTTTAGACTTCAGTCCTCCGTTTGTGATTTGTTATTCTTGCTGTGTTGTCAACAGCAGGAACGCACACACCGAAAAAAAAAAAAGAAGTGCGTCGTAAAAGAAAGTGAAGGGGAGAGCATTCGCTCTTCAGCTCACACGCTCAGATAACAGTGGTATGTGTCGTACTCGGGCAGCAGAGTGGAGTGGGATGGGATATGCAGGCTCGCTCGCTCTCTCGTACCCTCACAGCAGCCTCTGCAGTACATCATACAAAACGAAAATGATGTTGACGATATGGCAAGAAAAAAAGAAAAAAAGAGAATTGGTTTCTTCATTGTTTTTGTGGTGGTGGTGGTGGGGAATGTCTGTATTGCCTGAAGTAGGAACAGTCGCATCGACGCTCTGCTCAGAGTGCGCCACCGCCACCGCCACGGGCGCCCCGCTGGGTATTCTCTTCGCGTTGTGCTGCACGCTGTCGCGGTGAGTGCTTTTCTTTTGAAAGGCCCCACAACAGCAAAATTCAACGACTGATGTAAGGAGGTGAAATGGACCGGGGCTCTTGTTCGCTATTCTCCTGCATCGGGCTTCTTTTTTCTTATTATTCGTCCTGCTCGTCATCTGACAGCTGTAGGGTCAGGGCCCCTTTCATCTGCAGGTCCGCGTTCTCGTCCACCTCATACTCCCCGTCCTCGCGCAGAATACCTAAATAGCCAAACCCGTAGCCGTACTTTGGGTCCTGGGTCTGTTCCGGCACCTCCGACACGCTAGCCGTGTCCGGCGGCACAAGGTTGGCGGTGATGGGAATATCCGAGGCGTGCAGCGACTTGGCCACCATGCTCTTGTTGTTCTTCATTTCATTCGCCTTGAGGATCTGCAGCCGTCGGCGCACCCGCCGCCGCCGCCGCACTGCCGGGGACGGAGTGCTGTCCTCGTTCTTTCCCCCCTGCGACCGCGCGGCTGGAGCTCTACTCTGCTGGGAGGCGCCGCGGGCCTTGCGGTTGGCCAGCAGTTTCTGGTTGCGTTCCTCTGCGGCGGAGCTCCCACCCCCCTCCTTCTTCTTCTTGTTGGCCTTCTCCGCCTTGTTCGTCCCCCCGCCCGTCGGCGGGGATTCGTACATCTCCTCGTCCCACCCCGTAATCTCCACCCAGTCGCCCTGCAGCGTTGTGTTTCCCTCGCGGGCGGCCGTGGACACGACGCGGCGCGGCGACGCCGAGTTATTGGTGACTTTCGGCTGCACAGGCTGGAAGTCGCTGCCGTCCACCAGGCGGATGTAGTGCGGTTTGGACGGAGCGCGGCGGGCGTTGGTCGTCGGTGGGGCAGAGGAGGGCTGCGGGGACGGCAGCGCGCTCCCCCGCGTCCTCGACGAGCCGCTATCGGGTGTGGTAAGGCGCGTGCCGTACGAGTCAGGGCCTCGTTCCATCGGCTCTAGCTTTGTTGGCACCGGCGGCGCCCTTGCGCCATTGGCGAGGGTACTACTACTGGACGTGGTCGACAGCGGCGGCAGCGCGCTGCCGCTGTGCCGGCCAGCGTCGGGGGAGTCGGCGGTGCCGGTGCTCCGCAGGGCAGCTGGTGCTGTGGCCTCCGCCGGGGGGTTGAACTTGGCGTTGTTGCTGCTACTGCTGCTAGCCCCCGGTGGCGCCGCAGGAGGGGAGCTGCTGCTACTAGTGGTACTGGCGATCTTGGCGGCGGTCACCCAGATGGGCGGTGCGTAGGCAGGGACGGCAAAGAGCGCCATACCCTCCGGGGTAGCGTCGATGCAAGTCTGCTCGTCACTCGAGGTCATGAGCCGGCTCACGCGCGCCGTACCGGTAAGGGCGATACTGTCTATGGAAATAATGGGGGGCATTCCGAACAAGTAGTCGACGATCCCAGAGATGTGGAACACCACCTGCACCCACCGGTTTCGAGGAATGATGAGAGGCAGATGCGCCGTGCAGATCCCGTTCATCGTTTGATCGTGCCGGGCCTCCCTGATGTACGTCCCAATCACCAGTTTCATGCGCACGACGGTGCTTTGACTAAGAATCAGCTCAATGCCAAAGTGGTCGACGGCATTGAGATTCACCTGAAGGGTGACTAAAGAGTGGCGGAGCTGCAGGGAGGACGCCGGGCGATCCTCACGTGGGAGTTGTACACGTGTTTGAGTAGGATCCCCCTTCATCACCAAGATGTACTCCCGGAGCGCCTTGTCTTGTTCGATGGAGCACCCCTTCGGATTTAGAACCTTCGCCAGCTGCAGGAATTCGGGGCTCGGGGTCACCACCGGGTGCATCACTGCCCGACTGTTGGAAATCATGAGTCCGAGCTACTAAAGTACAACACAACACACAAAAAAAAAAGGAAGAGAAAAACAAAAAAGAACCGGACAGTAGATCCGGCAGAATTCAATGTGTTGGGGGGGGGGGAGGGGAAAAGAAAGGAGGGAGGGGTTGTAGGGAAAGGGAGAAGAAATATACACTCGCTCCGCTCAGCCGTTGGTAATCCCGCCTTTCCTTTTTCCTTCTTCTTCCCGATGTGGAGGAGGAAAAAAAAAAACAACGCGGCAGCAGAAATACAAAAAGCCAAGAAAACAAAGCCAACTCTGTGTATGTTTAAAAGAGATACGCATGAAAGGCAAAAAAGAGAAGGAAGGGGTAACAGTTAAGCACCAAATGAAAATCGCAGGATAGCAGTAGGTGGAGGGGTGATTGATTCCTCCCTAGGCTTCGTCTATCTCTCACTACTAAGTTTTACTTCGTTTATTTGTTTTTGTATTTGTGCTGCGGTCATGACTACGACGCTTACAGATAACTCTTACAGATAACTCGTCACATCCGGGTCTATTGGATCTTTGAACGAGTTGATGTCCCACTGCTGCACTGTGGTAGGTGGCTGCAGTACTATCAAGCTACAGACCCCTTTCTCATCCACCTTAAGAATACCTCCGCGATTTCCAAAGGTATTGCAGTAATTCGTAGCAGAGAAGACCGTGAGCAGTAGCCTCCGCTTCTCGTCCGGGAAAAATCGGTACCCTTCCTCCACCACTTGGTGTGCACGGCACACAAAGGAGAGGTCGTTCGCCTTCAGAAACCTTTCCAGTGCCCTGTCGGAGAAGACGGAAGAAATGCCGCGGGAGCTGGGGGCCCAGTCGCAGTCCGGGGGCAAGTCTTCTTCAGGATCCGCCCACAGTAAATCGCAAATGGCTCCCGAGTGCGGGACATTAAACGGTCGAGGATCAGGAAGATCGGTGATAGACTTCAGCTCCAACGATATCCCACCGTGGACACAGAAGATCGATCCATTAACGAGGGCCGCAACTGGTAGAAAGCGGAAAAAATCGCAGAATATTTTAAAAAGTTTCGTGCTATAGCGCCTCTTACATTCGTCAAAGAATCCGTAGAGAACCATGATCTGCTCGTCTTCGTGGTTACCCCGCAGCAACGTCATGTGGCTCGGACAAACAATTTTCAAAGCCATTAAGGTAACAATGACTTCAATAGACCTAGATCCTCGATCAACGTAGTCCCCTAAGAAAAGAAACTTGTAAAAATCGTTGTTAGTACTATCTGCTCGAAAATTTTTGGTGCACTTTTTCCCCAAGACCTTTCCTCCTAGTGGTGGGCAAAGGTTGAACAGGTTAATCAAGTCGTAGTACTGTCCGTGGATATCCCCACAAACGTACACAGGAGCATCAATATCCGCCATAATCGGTTCTTCCGCGATTATGGATCGAGCCTCATGGATAATACTAATAATAAGCCCTTCTGGAATGCGTTGCTCCTTGAGATTTTTGCTACTATAACTCTCTGGCAAAAGTTCTAACAGTCTGTAAAGAACGTCATAGTCCGACTCTACGGATAGCGTATCTGTAGGCAATTCGCTCAGCTTGCATTGAGCCAGATCCAGTCCTTCCCTGGTCCTTTTTGATGCCATATGGCTAATCACTATGTACCTTCACATGAAAAGATGAACACGAGACAGGAAGGGAAGCTAGTGTACTCTGTCACATGATCTTTTTTTTTTCTTTTTTTTAAGACGCGTCCGGGATCATTAGTCCGCATCCGCAGCCCATCTCGTGCAATTCCTAAATGTCATCACATCACATTTACATTTATTTTTCTTGTTTGGATTGTTATGATTGTTTGTTCGCATACTTAGCCAGAGAGATGGAACCGGACCTCCATTTGGATAGTTTACTTTTCATTCTTTTATGGACAGAAACTCCGCCGGACAAGAGCAGAAGTTTCCCAGTGAAAATTAATTCGGGACTGCAATCATTAGCTGCATGGAGAATAAAGCGGATTTTCTGGGTGTCCTGAATAGGTAACGTCAGTCGAATAGTATTATCGTTCTGGCTAGTGATTCCCACTGCAAATGGAGGACCCGCAACTCTGCCAGAATTATCAAGCAGCTGAGCGAAAATACTACAAGAAGTGGTCGCGTTGGAACTTATAGACCGAATCTCAGCTCCAGCAACAGATGATCCAAACGGAAAGTGTAAATCAACGAAAAGGCTTGCAGACGCCTTTCCTTTTGATCCTGCACACAAGCAAAAGGGAATAGATAAGAAGCGCTTCTGATCACTAGTGCGGTTGTGTAGGCTCCGTTTTTTAGGGAAAGAAGTTGTCAAAGTCATAGCTCGTAGCTTGTAGATTATCCTAGAAATCAAGTATTTTTTTATTATTTTTTGTGGGGAGCCTGTGAAATAAATGAGGAGATAATAAGACAATTGATTAATGACAGCTGATTCACAGATATAGATACTTGTTTTTCTACGTTCTTTATTTCTATAGAGCGATGATTACCAGTATTATTGTACCTTATTTTCTTTTGAAAAAACTAGGTTAGGGTTAATATAATTTTCTTCAAATGCCCCAGGGCGATACTGTTGAAGGCAATCAGTTGGTGCCGATCCATCCGGATAAGTGGCATTTAGTGGGTGAATCTGTGTTCCGGAATAGGATGTAATACTTGTACTTCGTCCATGAAGTACAAGTATTACACGCGTGTACGGGACACGGACTTTGACACTTAGTACACTGAACGCGAATGGCTCGGACTACGTGCTGACCTTTTCCCGACAAAACAACAACATCATTGTTGCGGGCCCGTATGATAGATATTATGCCTGGGATGAACTTCCCATCCATGTTGTGTCCATGGCTTTTCAAGACGGAAGGGAGCAGGCTCGGCAGGCTCGGCAGGAGACTTCCCACCTGTCCAGCCAGCAAACCGTGGCCATGGTCGGACAAACAGTGGAGAATGCCCAGCTGCGTGCTCAGCTGCATGTGGCGCAGACCACGTCTACGGTTACGCGAAATGATGCCGATATGCAGATCTGTTCCGTCGAACTCAATGCGCAGGCCACTATTCAGCAACATCAGCTCCTCCTGCTGCTGACGAACCCGGACGGACAACTGAAGCATGCGCCAAGAAACCAGCGTCTCCAAGCGGAACTTGAGATCATGCAGGCGGTCGGTTCCCGTAAGACGGAGTTGACGACTCATCTCGAGCCTCGCCTTCGCGCTGAAGGGGATAATCACGGGCGCGTTACAGAATGTGCTGCATACTGTAAAGAAACAGAGCCTTCTGTCGGAGGCTGCATTTGCGTCCCGCTCTGCCGAGGGTGAGTCACGGATGAATGCGGAGGCTTGGAAAACCGCCTGGCAAGCGTTGTCCGCAAAAGTGTCAGAGTTTGAAGCCTCAAATTTAAGAGGGCTTAGCAGACGGCAAACTTTGGTTTTTCGGCGAAAACAGCAAACCTAAAGCCTTTTGCCCATTAAGTTACGGCCTTAACGTTTGTGTTGGAAACGTTTCGTTTACACCGCGTATTCTGTTGATTCTGGTAACACGGGCAATCTATCCCCGTCAGACAAGGGGGGTGGACTTCACAACCGCCGTAAGCCCATTACGTTTTCGTCCGATGATGATGAGGCTGGAGCAGCAGAATCGAAGTTTAGATGCCTGTGACATCTCTACGTGGGAACCTATCTTTCGGGGGCCTATAACGAAATAATGTCTTCACATCGCTCCTTAATTCTGTTGTTGTTGTGTACTATTCTTCGGTTCTTCTGCTTGTTACTTCTGTGCTGCTAGAGAGATGCTTTCTACCTGTAGCTGTAGAACTATAACTATATTTCATTGATAATTACTCATACATTTTTTCCATGTGGGTATGTCTTACTTTTTTTGTTTTCTTTTGTTTCCCTCCGTACTTTTATTTTTCCTCTCCAACGTTATGACTAGTATTTCTTTAGTTGCATTATCTTCTTTAACATCTAGATGATGCTATTTAACAAAAAAAAAGTTCTAATGCTTTCACATTCTTTTTCACTTTTTTTTTAGTTTCTTTCTTCTGCATTATTTTCTTCTTTTCGTTTTGATTTAAAAATTGGATAAGTTTCCTCTTCACTTAAAAATAATAAGATTATTCACGCTTTCTATAAACAATATACAGGGTATACGAATTTACTTTTTTTAAAAAAAAAAAGAGATCATAAAACTAATTTATTAACTGACTTTGTGATCTGTATATAAATAAACTCGCAAGACTTTTAAGGTTTAATAGGCTCCTTATTTTACTGCTGTTCTTCTCTGATGTCGCACTACAATTAATATTAATTACAATCATTACAATCATCACTAATTATTACTAATTTAGCCTCTAACTCTTTAATTGGTACAGTACTTTTTTCGAGAAGATAGTAGAACTCTTTCAGGATTATTCTAAGGTGTGCAGTAGTATTTTTGTCTGTTAATATTTATTTATTTCTTGTCAAACGTACTATTTCAATTTACTTATTAATTATTCAACTACTATATTTATTAATT
Organism: Vickermania ingenoplastis; assembly: GCA_010157825.1. Taxonomy (NCBI): domain Eukaryota; phylum Euglenozoa; class Kinetoplastea; order Trypanosomatida; family Trypanosomatidae; genus Vickermania; species Vickermania ingenoplastis. Next base: position 91,579 of record VFSE01000051.1, on the reverse strand, counting down.
TTATTGTTGTTATTGTTGTTATTTAAATTTAGATAAAATAATAATCACAGTAGTAGATTATACTAAATAAATATTAATATTAATATACAGTAAATGGCAATGCTAATAACTAGAATCAGAATCAGAGACATGAGATATAATAAGAATAATAAGAATAATAAGAAGGAAATAATTAATTATTTATTTACTTTTACTCTTTGGAGGCCTATTATTATAACTATGAGCAGGACTGGAAAGAGAATAAAACTTTTGACTATACTACTTTAGAATGCAGCAGATGCGCAACATAATTTTATGAAGTATAGGATAATTACTAAATAAACAATTACTAGTAAAAATTGAACTTCCGGATATTAGGGTACCCGCATACAACAAAATAATAATAATAATAATAATAATAATAATAATAATAATAATATATAAATAATAAATAAATAAAGCAAACTCCAATATATTTGCACATCAATTTTGTTAGCCTTGAAGTTCGCAACCAAAATTGATTATAAGAAATAATTAAAAATAGAAATGGAAACAAGATAATGAACCAAGACTTTTTATTAATATTTTAGCAAATATTTTAAGATGTTAAAAACAAACAAAAAAAACTTTCCAGATAACACCCTTACGTTATTCCCTCTATCTCAAATAAAAGATGTCAATCAAGATGTATTTATTTTCTTAGTAGAAAAAATGTCTTCTGCTGTAATCAGAGGAAACAATTTCTTTATTGTGACAATATAATGAGAATAATAACCTAACAATAACAGTAATAACAAATTTTGAATAGCAAGTAGAACATGTTGTGTAAATAGAAAGTTTTCATTTTTACTTTTTAAATTTAATCAAGTTCGTTGATCTGAAAAAAAAAAAAAGGAGAGGTGCCAATACCGATTATTTCATTTTGAAACAAATCAAAGCGACGAGAAATGTAATTTTCTTATCCAAAGGTTTTATTTTTAATTTTTAATTTATTTGTTGTTAATGCGAACACAAAACGCTTGATCGCCCCTTATAAAAATTACAGTAAGAAAGGCATAGAAAAACAATCAAGAGCAAGAGCACTCAAGTCGGATGAATCACAAAAACAACACCTCTCTGAAATACAACAAAACATTTCCATGCCAAATGGAACCGGCGCCAAAAAAAGACCGAAAAGAATTCTTTAGTTACGAAAATAGTTCTGCTCAGAAATGCCCTCGTTTTTGCATATCTGCGCTTTTGATCGCGGCGGCCCTGGGTCGGCGCCGGGGGTGCGCCTAGGGGACACTTAATTTTAGGGCTAAGACACACCCCCGGCCGACAGCCAACCCATTCATTTTCGGAGTGTCCCTCCCATTTATACACCTGACACACCGCAGGGACCCCGCTGCCCCCGCGAAACGTTACTACCAAAAAACGCGACTTGCTACTTGCGCGGTCGCCATTTCGGTCTGCGATCTCTCCCGCGCAAAGACAGGGACAATCAAAAAAAAAAAAAAAGAACTCCAATGGAAAAATGGCCATGTTCCCGGAAAAGTCCCGAACTCCAAACGCTAGATTCTTTGGCCCCCACCTCGTTGCTTGGAAAGATTTTCGGAGTGTCCCCCCCTTGGAAATTATATTTTGTTTTTGGAGGGGAGCGAAAGGGATGGTGGCTCGTGGCGCAAGGTGCTGGCTTTTCGCCGGGCTTGAAGAGGGGCATAATGCCCCGAGGGCCTAGGAAGTATGAAGGGGCAAGGCGAATGCGATGGGGCAGCGCCTTTGCATGCGCAATGCGTCAAATTTGGGTAAATGGGAGAGACTCTCCGAAAATCGCGCTGGCTTGGGGAGGGCAGGCATATGGGAGCGGCTTTGTGGGACGCCAGGTGATGAAAAGCGAGGGCTCCAGCAGTAACAAATTGCCGCGGGCAGGTGGGGACTACGTGCACTCCTAGCAATCCTCCCTCCTCAACCTCGCCATCGGCGGTCCCAGCGCCGTTTCTTTTATTCAATTTGGAAAGGGGCCCCTTTCCTAGACTTACCAATACTCTAGGAAAAAGCAGAAAGCAGGAGTAAGGAAAACATAAGGAGCCAACCTTCTCCCCGAGCCAAGTATCCGTAGGAATAAAGTCCGGAAACGGCAAGTACCTCTATTCAAATTCTTTGTTCTAGATTCACCCGAACAAGGGGCGATCGCATTCAGTTATCTTTGTGGTTTGGCGTTCCCGGATCTTTGTCTCATTATTTCCTTCGTTTTTGAGGCAATATCCTCTCTGTATCTTTTCTTCTTTTTTTGGAACGGAAACTAAAATATTAAAATGTAAATTTTTCGTTCCTGAGCCATTGTAATGCTTCGTTTCTCTTAACCAAAACAAGGAATAGAGGGAAAACGATAAGGGGGGCTGGGGAGCGGAGGGGGAAAGAAAAGGACAAACTCCGGGCGGCAATGCGCGGCGTACTTCGTCGCGAGTTGTGGGCGCTGCGGGGTGCCCGGCGGGCCAGCCTTCCCGCTTATTTTTTGTTGCTTCGTTGAACTCCTTTTCCATTGCGGATGAAGCAATTGTTTTCGCGCTAAACTCCTGTTTTGTTCCGTTGTGCAACTGCCAGTGGCTGTTAAAATTTATTATTTATTATTACTTTTTTTTTGGTGTATGGAAGCCTACCCTGTGATATGTTTGGGCTTTAAAAAATAAAACAAAATAAAAATATCTACAAGGTATGATCCTTTTATTTCTTCAACATATCATCCTCTTACGGTTGTATATCTTTCATTTTCTGTTGTAATTATTGTTATCAGCAATTTTTAGTTTAGTCCCTAAGTGTTCCTATCTTGTAAAGTAAAATGTAAATGTTCTTATCTCAAGTAATCATTTTCTTTTTTTTTTTGGTGTGTGTTTAATCAACAGAATGGCTCAAAACGTCTTTTTTTTTGTCTTTTTTGATCCTCCTATTTTATGTCTTTCTGCTGTTGCTCAGTCGATTCAGACGTTAATTTTGTTACTTCTGATTTACATATTTTTCTATTTACGGTTAATTTTTTTTTTTAAAGATCTTCTGTATATTATACTTTTTTTTCTAATTACTTGTTTAACACTTATTATTATTCTTATTGTTATTATTGTTTTTCACCCGACATAATTGTAATGTGATATGTAACTCTATATGTTTTATATATTTTGTGTGTCGTTACGGTACTTTTCACTTTTTTTTTCTTGTTCCTTCTTATGAAAAAATTGAATGTATCGTGTTCTAACAATTTATTTTTGTTACAGATGCTTTCCGAAATAGCACTAACAAGTTTCATTTTTTACCTTGTGAGAAAATTACGATATTGCAAGTGGTAGTGTGGTGCTATTCTTTCTCATTTGGCGTTTATTGCGCTTTTTTTTGTCCTTGTTCGTTTTTGAGAAAAATGTTTTATTTTTGCCTCCCCCTTTTTTATGATATACTGTGGCTAAAATATTAATGAAGAGTGGAATTATAAACTTAAATAAATCGGGCTCTTTCGAAATTGAAACAAAGCACTGATCTAACCAGTTCTTTTGGATGCTTGTATTATTTTCTTTTTATTTACCCCTATCACCTTATTTTTATTTTTATTTTGTATGTATTATTTCTAATGCCTGTAGGGGCTATTATTATTTTTGAAATGAGGTGAGTAATTATTAACATTAAAATTATTAGGGTTCTTTGGGCGGGCTATAAAAGAAGCATATTTATTTTCTTCCACTGTCACAGGAGTAATAATACTAATCAGAAAAAGTAACAAGTGATAATTGATAATTGAAAAAAATTGACAGGAATTCTTGGTGAGAGAACTCTGATTGACCTGGCAGCGTACTCTTTTTTATTTTCCGTTGAATGATGAACCATTTCATGATTTTTTCTTATTAGACATGCATTATTATTATTATTATTATTATTTAACGCAATAACAGGGCTCCGCAAAAAAAAACAAAAAAACAAACATAAGCATTACATTTCAAACTTTTTTTTTCTTAAATAAAATTTAAGTTTAGTAGCCTATCGACCATAATTTATTGTACATTTTATTTATTTATTTATTTATTTATTACTCTTTGTTCTGATTTTTTAGGGTCCTTCCCCTGCTTCCCCCTCCTTGCTCAACTGGGTGAACGGAATGTATCTCGATTATCACCATTTGCAGACTAGCCGTTTTTTTCTTTGTTGTATTTGCCGTGTTAAAAATAGTTGTGCTTGTTTTTTTTCTATTTAACGAATCGATCTCATATATATATATATATTTCATAAAAAAAATAATAAATATATAACAATCGAATTTATTTACCCATTGTCCGATTATATTGTCGGACGATTTCATATTTTATGAGTTAAGGAGTCATTCATCGGATAAATAGTATGTGTGAGTTTCTCGATGGATGATGGATGATATCAAGCATCAAACATTTGTAGAGGTTTATTTAGTTATTATTATTATTATTTTTCTGATTCATTGCTTGTTTAATTATTCACTTCCAACCCCTGAAGCATTTTGAGAATTTCTTGATGAATACCTCAATTGTTGGAGCACACATGGAGTACTATTATACAGAAGAAAAAGATGAATCATTTATGATATATGCAAGTGTGGAAATTTGAGATTGAACGAAGAATCAATACCCATCAGGGTGAAAATCAGTTTGTTAAGGCGGCTGTTCTACAATGGGATTACAACAGTACGTGTGACACCAACTGTCGGTCAGCCCCCTGCACCACGCAGCGGATGATCTTCCATCCAGTGAACTCGATTGCCATTGCCCACAAACGGCTTTGATTATAGAAACGCAAGACCTTCTCGAGGCCCTCTCCATATCTGATAACATTGATCATAGCAATTGAGAGAAGGATCAAATAACAACAACAACAAGAAATCCATGTTTCGTTCTCATTTTCTCTGTTCCATCATAATTGTGGACTGGAGATTCTTTTTTAAATTACAAACACTAGTTCCTCCTTTTTTTACTGTTCGTTTTACTTTTTCTTTCTTTGGATAAAAGACAAAAAGGCAAGACCAGATGACCTCCGCTGTTTTTGAATTAGAGCACAGCGCGCGAGCGTTATGCCCGCGGTATAAATCCTCGGACGTTGAACAAGAAGCAGAGTGCCATAAATTTTTAGTGGGAACATGCAATTATTCAGGTCAAAATAGGATTTTCACCCTTGAATTTAACGAAGAAACAAATTCTATTAGCCATTTATCTACATGGACTCATGAAGAAGCAATCAAGCATCTAAGCTGTTCACCTTCTAGAACGACGTCTCTATTCTCAGCTGTGTTTCTGAACTCGTCTTCCATCTATCAAATAGTTGATGACATGGAAAAAGAAATACTTTCCGTTAGTTTGCCGTGCAATCAAATACTCTGGGACCCTGAGGGGTCAGAAACCAGCTGCGTGTGTGTCACAAGCAATGCCCTTGCTGTGGTGTCCTTAGAAAGTGGCCAGGATGGGAGCTTTTCTTATATCTACGATGCGAAAGATGATAATATTCGTTTTGGATCTCTCGATCCGTTTCATCCTTATAACTGTCTCTTGTCAACCAATAACCAGCTGTGCTTAATAGACACACGAGCTCCAGGGGCGGCTCTCCAGTATTATCACGTAACACACGGGTTTGGTCCTTTAGCGGCAGTGGATTTTAGTCCTGTGACACCGGGTCGCTTTCTAACCGCGGGTTCGGATGGAAGTGTTAAAATACACGACATTAGGATGAATATAGACAACAGTTTGGACACCAATTTTTATATTCAAGCTCATGATCACACCGTGCAGCAAGCGATGTTTAACCCGTTTCATGATGAGCTTGTGCTTTCTTGCAGTTCTGATCAATCCCTACGGCTTTGGGAGTTGAAGAACAAGTATGAAAAGATTCCGATTCAATCACTGTCCGATTTTCACGACACAGTCACCAGCTTATGCTGGAGTGGAAGTGGCCCTTGGGTTTTTGCGGGTCTCTCCTTTTCAGGTAAAGTGGTCGTAGACTCGGTTCAAAACGATATAAAAATGAACATATTACTCGAAGGCGACGAGTAGTTATTCGTCGGCTGGACTTAGCGACCACTACCGTAACCTCTTCTGTAGCCCTTTCCGTTGCGTAACCCCCCGCAGAAAATGCTAATTTTTCCGTAGCCTACCTACGGTAAATGAGGAATAGTGCCTTGCATGTTGGCTGGCTTGTTCTTGTGGAAAACTGAATAGAATATCTTGTTTGCTACATGACGGTTCTCTCCCTGTTGTGATGATTTGCTTGGCTCATTTACCACTAGATCCGTAACCTTATTATCTTGGAAGCAGTTATCCTCCATTCCACAGATGGCTGACATTCGTGCTCAGGTTGATGCTCTTGCATCTGAAATTGCAGCTGTGAAGAAGGAGAAGGGCAGCGCGAGCGAGGAGTGCAAGGCGCTCGTCAAGAAGATGGCTGAGCTGCGTTCGCAGCTGCCAAAGCAGACGAAAGAGAAGAAGGAGGAGCTGAGTTACTTCGACACCCGCCTGGCATTGGTGAAGGAGATGGGCCTCATGGGTGCGGCATATCCACACAAATTCCATCGCCAGTACACGCTGCCCGAGCTCCGGGAGAAGTTTGCCGGGAAGATCGCTGAGAAGGGCAGCGTGCTACCCACAGAGGTTACCGTTGCCGGCCGTGTAGTTGTGAAGCGCAGCTCCAGCTCGAAGCTCCACTTCCTCATGATACAGGGTGATCTCGACAAGCTTCAGATCATCTCGTCCCTCACAGATTACGAGAACGAAGAGGCTTTCCGCCTCATCCACAGCCGTGTGAAGCGCGGAGATATTATTGGTGTGGTGGGGAAGCCTGGCCTGTCCAACACGGGTGAGTTCTCTCTCTTTGCCAGTAAGATTCAGCTGCTCTCGGCGTGCTTCCACATGCTCCCCGACGACTTCTTCGGCCTCAGCTCGGTGGAGCAGCGCTACCGCCAGAGGTACCTGGACTTCATTGTGAACCCGCAGAATATCCAGACGTTCCAGAAGCGCTCCAAGATCATTAACTTCGTTCGCAACTTCTTTATGCAGCTGTCCTTCACAGAGGTTGAAACACCCACACTGAACTCCATCGCTGGCGGTGCGGCTGCCCGCCCGTTCGTCACGTTCCACAACGACCTCAACCAGACGATGTACCTCCGGATTGCCCCCGAATTGTACCTCAAAGAGCTGGTGGTCGGTGGCATGGACCGCGTGTTCGAGATCGGCAAGCAGTTCCGCAACGAAAGCATTGATCTGACCCACAACCCCGAGTTCACCAGCATTGAGGCCTACTCTGCCTACGACGACTACAACGACTGGATGAGCCGCACCGAAGATCTGCTGCACGGTCTGGCGATGGAGCTCTTCGGCTCCTCGACAGTGCCGTACACCCCGACGGACTCGGAGGGCAAACCGCTGCAGTCCACAACGTTCAACTTCTCCAAGCCGTTCAAGCGCCTTCGTGTGATTCCCGAGCTGGAGAAGCGTCTTCAGTTCTCTTTCGCCAACGTGAACTTTGAAAACGATGCTGGCGTGCAGACGCTGATCGACCTGTGCAAGAAGCATTCCGTGGAGTGCCTGCCACCACTCACCGCGCCGCGCCTGCTGGATGCCCTCATTGCCGAGTTCCTTGAGCCCGAGCGCCACGACCCGTGCTTCATCTGCGACCACCCGAGAGTGATGTCCCCTCTGGCGAAGTGGCACCGCGATGATGTGCGCTTGACGGAGCGTTTCGAGCTGTTTATTAACAAGAAGGAACTAGTCAACGCCTACACCGAGCTGAACAACCCAATCGTGCAGCGCGAGGAGTTCATGAAGCAGATGACGAACCGCGACAAGGGCGACGACGAGTCCATGAAGATAGATGAAGGCTTCATTGCCTCACTAGAGCACGCGCTGCCTCCTACTGGCGGGTGGGGTATGGGTATCGACCGCCTGATAATGCTCATGACGAGCCAGGCCAACATCAAGGAGGTCCTACTGTTCCCCGCTATGAAGGACGTGAACGAGAAGGCCAGCGTGTATCCTCCTGGAACCGCGTTCAACGGTCAGGGCGTTCCTCGCCTGCACTAAAGTTTATATGCCCCCATACATGGAGGTGTGAGGTGCAGTGGCTCGTGGTCCCATGGCTGGTGGGAGCGAAGACTCCAATAGCTCTATACTCCGTCCTCTTCTCCGCCCACGAGACGAGGGGGGGCGCCAGACCTAAAGACGCCAACTACTATATAATGACAATATAACACCTAAGTAAAGAACATACATTCACACAAACTGACTAAACTACCCCCATTTCCCTTTTTACTTTTATCAGAGTTTCTCCAGCACGATAGCGGCACATTGCGGCTTGGCTTTATGACCGTGATCTCCAGAGTTTACAGGAGTGATTGGTACAGGGAACGTTCTAGGGAGCGTTGAAACCAGCGGCATTGTGCAGTACATACGTTAGTTAGTTCTACAGGAGGTAAAGTTTGTAATATACGACACGAATGAACTCCAAGCGGCTGGGTACTTGTGAAGCTGACGCAAAGGAAACAAACAAACAAACAAACAAACAAACAAAAAAACAACAACAACGAGCACAGCCTATATTAGCAGCGTGCTTAAGAATGTCGATGACACTCACGTGCTTCCAGGTATACATTTCTTATTCCATTTCGTTTCTCTCTTCCTTCTTTCTTTGTGTTGTTTGTATCGACAACTCAATTTCTCTATCTTTCTTTTCATTTGTTCAACACTTCTAGTTGTTCTCTCGCGCAGTGGTGGAACAGTACGAGAATTACATTTGTATTCTCTTCGATAGAGATAGACATTAGCGATCCACCCGTCTGAACAGCTGGGTGTCGCGTCCGCTAGGCTCCTTTGTTCTTACTCCTCGTAGTGGCCTGAAGAAAGATGAGCGGGCCAAGACAAACAATGACGGAGCTGGACTTCATGGACGAGAAGCTCCGGCGTCTCGGGCTGAGCAGCGATGCCACCGTAGATCCCCTCAAGGGGAAGGGCCGCGAGTACTCCGAGGCGTACATGGAAAAGATACGCACCGAACAGCGCGACCGGCGCCGCCTACGGCGGGAAAAGGAGTACCGTCGGTACATGGCCAGTGATCAGTACGCCCAGGAAGGCGACCACGGCGCTGAAGCCAAACTCGTGCAGGCCGCCGTGGACAGTGCGCGGAGCCTCCTGGCCGAGGAGCAGCGCCTCGGGGACGAGATCGTGCACAACCGTGACCGGAAGGAGATGGAGACGTTTGACCGCGCGGCACGGCTGCAGAAGGTGGTGGCGATCGAAAAAAACATCTTTGAGGAGGCCAAAATTGCGGCGGAGGAGGTGGCGGTGCGGGCTGACAGGGACGCCGGGGCGTCCATCTCGGGCATGGGCCCCTTCTCGCAGCTGCAGGTCGGTGAGTCCTCCAAGATTCTTGAGAAGCACGAGTATGCGGTGGAGTTGTGCCACGAAATTGTCCACGGACTGGTGGAGCTCTCTTTTTTGGTCTCGGATAAACGTTTTCTGCTCGCCGAGGAGCTCACGGGGAAGCCGGTGCGGTGTGTGGAGCAAGACCTGCAGGTGTCGGAGTGGAACGAGTGGGTTCGGCAGTGCCTGCATAAGAAAGACGCCGCCACACATGACGAGGCGCCGGACCACGTCGAGCCCAATGACTTCCGCAACCAAACGCAGGCCCCAGCGGAGGCGGAGGACTCACCCGAGCACCGCATGGCCGCCGAGCAGTTCACCTTTGCCGCGCAGCAGGAGGAGAAGCGGGAATGCCGTGCCCAGCAGGAGGCCGTCGGCCAGGTCGTGTCGATGCTGCACAGCGAGGGCCGCCGGCTGCGCAAGCTGGCGCTGGACGACATGCGCCGCGAGTACGACCGCTCCCTGGAGGAGCAGCCCTTCAACCTGCGGCAGAGCAGCTCGGAGGAGGGCCGGGACGAAATCGGGGCCTCCGTCGGCTCCTTCCACATGCCCAGCTCCCCCACCACAGGGGAGGCGAGCACCCTCGCCCGCCCTCCACCCCCCGGCCGCGTGGAGGTGCTGCCCCGCTGGACGCACCGCATGCCCCCCGTCTGCGCCTTCATACACGGCGACGAGCTCAGCGGCGTGCGCATACTAACGGAGGGTATAGAGCGCCGCGTGCGACACGCCGGCGCGAAGTCCTGCGGCGACGCCGACGCGCCGCCGCCGCCGCCTGCCGGGAAGGCGCACGACAAGAGCCCCGCTGCCCCGCCGCAGGAAAAGGTTATCGGGGTCGTGCAGGTGCTGGACGGCTTCAAGAAAACCTTCGTCACCCCGCGCACCCTGCTCGGACGCGCCCACCCCGCCGCTGCCGCCGCCGCCGCCCCGGGGAATCGGGCCGCCGCTCGCCACGGTGGCGGTGGGAAGGGCGCCCCGCACCACAAACTCCCCGCGGAAGATGACGAGCGCAAAGACTTTGAGGCGATGGCGGATATTTTAGCCAGAGAGATCGTTAGCGCCCACTTCCACAACTTGTCGCTACTGACGAATGGGAAGGTGCCGCCGATCGCGGCGACGCAGCCGCAGGTCGATCACACGCCGCGCCGCGCCCGCTCCAACAACAAGAAGGAGGAGGCCGGCGCGCCACCCATGGCCGAGACCCGGGACGAGACGCTGCACTGCCTGTACCTCGTTGGGTTCCCCGAGAACGAGACGTTCTACCAGATCCTCGAGATGAAGCTGGGCCCGTCGGTGGAGGCAGCGGAGACGGAGATTGCGCTGGAGCAGCACCGGCTCGACGAGCAGGCGGCTGCCGTGCTCGCCGCCGCAGCCGCCGCCGCCACCCCCGGCAGCCGCGGCCGCAGCCACTCCACGTCCCAGAGCCCAAAGCCGAAGGCGCCGCCGCCGGCCGCGGGCGGCAACAGCGGCCGCGGGAAGGGCTCGAAGAACCAGGTGGTCGAGGACGCCGCGCTGCTCGTGGCGGAGCAGAACGCTGGAAAGGCCTTCCCGCCGCTCTGCATTGTCGGGTATTTTGTGGAGTACGACATCCCCGCCCGACAGCAGCGTCTCAAGGACGCCTACGTCCCGCTCAGCGCCCTGCCCCCGTCGTCCACTGGTGCGAAGGCCCTCCAGGTGCCACCGTCCGCACCGTCGAGCCCCGTGGGCCTCAGCGGTTGCACGCTGATGCACCCTGTGTTCAACCCCGAGCCCCCCACCGCGGCCCCGGCCACCATTACAAAGGAGAGCAGCTTCCGCATTCCGTCGGAAAAGCTCCCGCCCTCCGCCAACGCGTCGGTCAAGGAAGTGCAGGCCGCCAGCGGTGGAGCCAACGCCGGCTCCCGGCGCCGGGTCTGCGCCATGGACTGGGATATCAGCACCGTACGCCGCGAGCTCGTCCACCGCCACCACCGCATGAAGAAGTGGCAGACGCAGTGGCGCATGGCCCTCTCCGGCTCCACCCTCGCCGCCTTCAAGCGCACCATCAGCAACGCCGCGCTCCCCACCCCCCGGGAGAAGGGCCCAAAGAAGCGGCCCACAAAGAACTCCCCCCAGTCGACTGGCAAGGAGGCCGCCCCGGAGCCGCCGGGCCCCGAGAGCGCCGGCGCAAAAGAAACGTTTGCCTTCCCGAAGGTGCTCTACTTCTTTCGCACGCTGGTGGTGAACGAGTTCATGAGGGAGCTTCCAGAGGGGACGGACGACGACGCCGGGGCTACACCCTTCTTCGTTTTCAATGGAAAGCCGTGGGAGATGGAGCGCGCCAAGGTGGTGGAGACCCTGCTGCAGAAGATCACTGACGCCACAAGGCCCGGGGTCAACCCGATCACTAACGCCCAGCTCGTCCCTAACCTTCTCCCGGAGCCGCTTCGCATCGCGGACTACCGACTGCCCAACGAGCTCTGCAACGACCTGATTCGAACCTACAACCTGTACGACGCCAAGCTGCTGGCGGAGGACCGACAGAGCTGCGGCGGCGGTGCTGCGAACATCACCGGGAATGGAAACGGCATCGCGTCGCTGCCGCAGTCCGCAGGGACAGCCGCCGCGGAGAGCGGCAGCGGCAGCGGCAAGCCCACTCCAGCGCTGAACCGGTCCCCCACCTCCGTGTCGGGCCGCTGCATGTTCCTGCACCTCGGCGAGGACGAGATGCGCTGCGCGGCCACTAAGATGTCGCGCCTGCGGGCTGAAATGGGGGTCTTCCGGGCCTTCTCGCTGCAGCTCAAGAGCCTGCTGCAAACGGTGTCCAGCGAGGCCTTTCCAGACTCCATCTGGCAGGGGACCACCGACTTCAGCAGCACCGTGCACTACGTGTCGATCGATAAAAACTTCGCGGGTGTGCAGGAGCGCCTGCAGGAGATTGACCGGTCCCACCGCCAGCAGCTCGAGTGGTGCTGCGCGGTGCTCTTCCGCGTCGTGGTGGACGACGCCCTGGAGGCAACGGCGACGGCCATGGAGTCTGTGTGCCAGTGGATCTACAAGGCGTACTTCGCGACAGAGGAGAGAACGCCGACCGCCACCAGCGGGCCGGCGATGAGCTGCACCAACTTCTCCATCCCGCCCACCGCCGCCCAGCAGAGCCTCTCCAAGGGCACCTCCGTCGTGTACCCCGAGACGAACAGCACCACCAACCCCTACGCGACCCCCGGCCACATGTCCGTGGTCGATACGCAGGCCGGCTCTGTCAGCAAGCAACCCTCGTCAGACAAGGAGATGGCGGAGCCAGCCGCCGACAGCTCCACGCTTCCGAACCACCCCGCGCCACCCCCGGCTCCGGCTCCACGGGCCCGGCGCATCTGCGACGAAGACTTCCGTCTCACGCAGCAGCAGACGCTGGCGCTGCTCGCACCGCTCTTTTCTCGCAGTGAAAACGGCCTCACTCGCTTCTGGGAGAGCTTTCACCCCTATCTCCACCGCATTCGGGCCACCCTCGAGGCCGAGCTCAGCGAGCACATCCGGTACTTCGCCTCCCACGTGGAGTTCCAGCGCCAGGCTGCAAATGTTCCGTCCGTGGCCCTGCCCGCGGCCGGGAGCACGACCAGCCTCGGCGGGCCCCCGCTGACCCCGGCGGGGCCGGGGGCGGGGGCGGGTGTCAAGGACGGCGCGGCGAACGGCGCGAAACAAAACGGGATGAACAAGGAGGTCAGCCCACGACGAAGCGGCAAGGAGAACACGGTGGAGCTGTCTCAGAAGGGCACGCCGACCACCTCCACCACCACCATCCCGGCCACGAGCAACGGCGGCAGCAGGCACGCCGACCCCGTCGCGGAGCTGCAGTGGGAAGTCCACGGGCCACAGTTGGTGAGGCGGATCCTCTGCCACCTCTTCGCTACCGTCGACCCGCTCCCGGACGAGATTCCGTGCCCCGTCAGCACGCCCCGCCAACCGCACGCCAGCCGCAACGCGCCGCTCTCCGCCTTCGACTCCATCAACAACCTCGACAGCGCGCAGGAGGCCCCCGACGCCTCGCACCTCTGGAGAGACACCGCCGTTGGCGCCTCCTCTCTCTCCGACCTCGGCGCGACGACGCCGCCAACGGCGCTGGACGAGGTGCGCCGCTCCGTCTCCCCCACGCTGTGCCGGTGCGTCGTGATCATCAAGGAGGTTATGCGCTGCGTCATGAGCGCTCACCAGAGCGCGCAGAAGTGGCTGGACGTGATGTACCGCACCGCGCTCGCGACCCCACCAGAGAGCGTCTACCCCGCTGCCGTCCGCCCAAAGACCCTCGCACAACTCTTCTCCGTCCCGATGGTCTCTGCGGTGACGTGCGCCTCGGACGGCCTTCCGCCGTGCGACCGCGGTGTCGCGTTGGACTACGACTGGCCGCGGCTCAACCTGGAGCTGACGCTCTGCACTCTGTCCATCTACGGCCGGCGAGAGCTGTCTCTCGACGAGTTCATGCACTGCGCCGCGCTGGCGCAGCTGTCCAAGTTGTGGATCTACCTCGAACGCGGCACCGGCTCGCTGGCAGAGAGCATTGGGTTCCAGCGCCCGCCCTCCACATCCCCCTCGCCCCTGCTGCTATGCCGCTCACCCGGGAGCCCAATGACCTCGGGATCCGACGTGCAGTCACATTCGCCTTCGCCTTCGCCCTCGCCCCGCCCCCGCCCCGGCCTCTCGCCAACAGCCGCGGCGGTAGAGGCGTACGTGACACACCTGCCCGACCTCCTCTTCGCGTCGAGCTGCCTCACCGCCCCGTGCCGGGACTTGGCGCTGCAGGGTTTGCCCTTCCTGCACCTGCCCGAGCTGCGCACGCTCTTCCACCACAGCGTACGGGGCTCAGGGGAGCAGCGCAAGATCCCAAAATTGGATCTGCGCTCTTGGCTGTGCGAGATGTTCGCGCGCCGCTGCTGTCTGTGCCAGTCGTCCAGCTGCTCCTACCGCCGCGCGCAGTCCCTCCCGCTGCCCAGCCTTCGAGAGCTCCGCCGCGCCGTGGCGGCGCTGCCAGAGAGCATCCTCCGTAGCAGCTGCACCGTACCGCTCATCCGACCGTACGTCAGCCGCAAGACACGAGAGGGCGTGGAGGTGCGGGACCAGGGTGTACGGATCCACTGGTGGTCCTACGAGGGGCCGGATGGGGTCGACATCAACACCCCGATGCGCCGCTCGCTCACCCGCATCACGACCTCCACCTACTTCCTCAGCAAGCTTGGCGTCCTGCGCCGCGAGTACCCCCCGCTGCCCCTCGTACTGCACCTCTTCGCCAGCAACGGGGTGTCCGTGGAGGAGTCGATCTGCCGCATCTTTCACTGCCTCGCCGCCATCATGGTGCCTTCCCCGGAGCCGCAGTGTTTCTTCGAGGCGGGGGGCTCCAGCAGCCAGGCCGTCAACGCTGTAAAGCTCTCCGTAGAGGAGTTCGTGCACTACTTTGGGTGGCGGGCGGACCAGGCGGGGCGCCGCCCCTCCAGCGACGCCCTCTCTCTCGCCGTAGATGCGCAGCTGCTGCTGCAGGTCGAAGGGGTCGACAAGATCAGCCTGGCGACACTCCTTTCCTCGCACTGGGGTCGCTGCCTCGTCGCCGCGCACCTCTCTTCCAAGTAGAGCAGAATATAGGATGGGGTCCGACGTCGTGTGGGGTGCGTTCTTGGGCGGGCCGGTGCGCCTACCTCCCGCCACTGTGGGGTGGGATGTAGAAACGAAATGATATGATATGAAGGACAAACAACAAAAAAAGAAACGGCGTTTCATCTGATTGTTCCCCCATAGAAACTTCTCAATGTACAATTTATCATTTTTTTTATTAGTATTTTTTTTTTTTCCTCTCTGCCCCGTTGTCGCTGGCCGATGAAGTGCATCTATATACTCTCGCGTGGAGGTCTTTCTCGGCGTCCTTCAGCCGCTTTAGCGTTTGCGCTGCGTTCGTCTTTTGGGGTGAGAAAATAGATCTTCTGGTGATGGTTAGCCTCAGGGGGATGGTCTTCTCGACAAGAAACGAAAAGAGGAAGGAAAGAATGGAATGCCGTGCCTTCATTAAGCCGTACATATAATAATAAAAAAAAGCATTTCACTCTCCCCCGTACCGACCAGGGGCGAGCTCCTGCCGGGGAGTCCTTCTCTGCGCTGGTCACAGCATATGGGACCCCCTTTGAGCTGTAGTGCTGCTTGCCCCGCCACACCTCCCCTCCCATAAACAATAACCATCTCTTCTCTCCCTCTCTCTCTGTCTATATTTATCTGCTGATCGCCGAATGTGGGTAGTCTCTCCCTCGGCGGAAGGCAGCACGATATTATTGCTATTATTGTTGTTGTTGTTCGTGAAGACGCAGAACTCGGTACTGCACTTCATTGCTCCCTCACAGCAGCGTCGCATTTTTTTTTCTTTCACCGGCCTCCCATTCCGTAGGGGTTTTACCACTGATTGCGATAGTCAGGAGGAATTGACAGCGACACCTGACGTAACGGCTTATCGTTCTTGAGGGCCGCGCCACCACTCGAGTCCTTCCTTCCCTGCCGCGCCGCGTGGCATCACAGGCAACCATTGCTTCGCCTTATTGCTTCGACTCCTCCCCCATAGCGGACCGACACGTCGCCATGACGACGATGCACGCGGAGAACTACAAGGATGTGATTGTGAGTCAGCCCCCCGCCATGTACGGCAACGCACACAACATCTCGCTAGAAAATTTCAAGGGTATCCTTCTCTGCGAGAAGCCGGCCAGCGACGCGTTCGCCGCGCCGGTGGACGCCAAGGCATTTGTACCGTCAAATCCAACTGGAAACCCCCTCGGCTACGGGCCCACGGACGAGGATGCGCTGCGGCGGAAGCACAACGATACGACGCGGGCCGACAACCTCAAGCAGCACCGCCACCAGAACCGGCAGTACCTCTCTCGCCACAAGAAGTGGCTGTATAGCTTCGCCAAGGCCATGAAGAAGATGAAAGAGGACGAGGTCGAACAGGAGGTCGAGATGGCCCGCCGCGCGGCTCGATTCCGTGCCGGTGAGGAACGTAAGAGGGAAGATCAGCTGAGTGGCCAGGCCGCCAAGCAGCCCGCGCCGTACGACATCCAGAATGTGCAGACGCAGCTGTCCAAGTCCGGGAAGAGCGGTGCGGCGAAGAAGCGGAAAGCAAAGCCGCAGTGGGCGATGACGGAGGACGAGGCCTTGATGCACGAGGACGACTCTGTGGCGGAGCTCCTGGACTTCGCGAGCAAACTAGACTACGAGAAGTTCATCACCGACTACACTATAGCAGAGGCACTCAACGTAATGCGGGACCGAGTGGAGGAGATCGCGAAGGCGAACAACTGGGGCCCGGAGGATATCCAACGCGCCGCAGAGGAGGATGGCGACGACGATCTGCGCAGCGCCATGGGCGGGGGAGACGGCCCCCAGTTCCAGAGCAGCGTACAACGCAGCGGCACCCCTAACGGCGCTCGCCGGGCGCTTCCAGGCGGCGCGGCGGCGCACGACAAGGAGTGGGACAGCAGCACCTCACGCGGACAGATGCTCAAGCGGGCAATTAGCAAGGATGCTCTGGCGCTGGCCGATCGCATCCTTGAGAACACACCGTCCTTGCTCAAGGTCCACACCCGGCAGAGCCTCGCCCGCGTTCTGCAGAAGTGCGCCATGAGCGGCGAGTCCGACATCTCCGAAGCGCTGCGGCGGAACGCCGAGCTGGGGCACATGGCGTCGAGCGAGCTGGACGCCGCCACCGCCATCGGCCCGCCTCTGGATGCCGCAGCCATCACCACCGTGAAGGTGAGTGCGGAGAGCACCGCGCTGGAGCAGCCGCAGAGCCGGCGTGTCCTAGTGGAGCTGCAGCATTCGAAGGAGAAGACCCAGAACCTCCCGTATCTATACCGCTGCCCTGCCATCTAGTAGAAAAGATATATATATATATATATATACATATATATATCTTTTCGTGTGATTGGTAGGATTGCCGCTGCTGCTTGTGTTGTATGGCGTTCAGTTCACGCGGACGTCCATCCGGGCAGCGAGAGAGGGAGTGCCGAGCGATGTATTATCTAGGCGTTTTGCTTGTTTGTTTTGTTTCTTGTCGGTGTACTGGGGTTGATTTTTTGTTTGTTTGTTTTTTTTTAATTTCTTTATTAGGATGCGTTCCTTTGTTGTTTTATTTTTCTCTGGAGGGTGTGAGTACGGCCAACGCTTTTTGTTTCGTTTGTTTTATGTCAGTTGGTGGTGGTGCGAGGGCCCCACCAACCGGAACGGGAGATGATACACCCACAACGATCTAAATCACTAACTGCCCTACTGAGATGGAAAACAAAATCTCTATGTTGACCTCGTGGGAGGTGCGTGAGGAGGACAACCGTGTGAAGGCGGCGGCAAGAGCGCCTTCGATGGGGTGGTGGCCCCAGCCCAGCCCAGCACACACATACACGATCGATAGAAAAAAAAAAAAAGAGAGAAAGACGGAATGCCGGAAGCGTCTAGACGAAACGTCTAAAAAACACACACACAAAAAAAAAGTAAAAAAAAAAAAGAAAAATGTGGTTGACAAAGGCCAAAGACAGGAGCACCATAGATGAACAGGGGAGACGACCGCCTGACGACACGTACGAGATAGAGGCGGTCGGGATACGCTTCGCCCCCCCCCCCCCCCCCCCCCATAACCGTATCCGATGAACTCTCTTCTCCCCTGCCTCGAACCACGCCTGCGAGCCGAAAAGAAATGTAAAAGAAAAAGCGGATGGCCCGAACAGATCAAAAGAAGAAGAAGAAAGGAAGAAAAAAGACGAAGAAGAACAGCAAACGAAAAGGAATGCAGTTAGGGAAGAAATAAATAAAATACTTCGTTAGTTCCCGACACCAACGTATAGAGAGAGGAACAAGAAGTTCGTTGCACCGTACAGTGCATTGGACTTTTTATGCGCCTGCAGACAAACCACAACGACAGCAACACTAACGAATATCCTCCCATCCATCCACAGCACAACTCAAATGAGATTCTCCGTGGTGTGGAGTGAGCGTTCGCCTTCCGTGCACTGTTTTCCTCTGTTCCCTCTTCACCATGTATGTCTACTCTCAATCGTTCTTCCTTCCGCTTGCCTTTTCCTTTTCTCTCTTTCGCTCGACCGTTGTTCTTTACATCCTGTAACCACTCACTGTCGGGAGAAGAGCCTCTCGAGCTTACCGTAGAAAAATAGATCCGTAGAGGTTACCTACGTCGGCTTAACCCTACCGCTCTACTACCCCCTTCATCTCGGTCACTACAAAAGACGAATAGTACGCACAGTCCACACACTTTACGCGGCGCTTCTCATTCAATGGAGCACATGATGAATCAGTCTGGCGGCCGCAACAGCGGTGGCGGTGGCGGTGGCGGCGGCGGCGGGCAGCAGCCGGCGCGGCGTGTAAATCCCATCCGTCCGGTGACGATTAAACAGATCCTTCAAGCGAACACGGACGTGGGCAGCGTGCTGGTGGTGGACGGCCGTGAGCTGACGCAGGCAACGGTTGTCGGACGCGTCACTGAATACGAGTCCGCGCACACGGGGGTAAGCAACGCCCTCATGGCGAAGCACTTTGGCTACGTTGTTACCGACAACACGGGAATGATGGTCGTGCGAAAGTGGGTGGAGGCGGAGAGTGCGGAGGAGCTCATTCCGATCGGGTCTCATGTTCGAGCGGCGGGGACCATCAAGGTTTGGCAGGGGACGCCTGTGGTGACCGGCACGGTGATGCCTATTGCGGACAGCAATGAGCTCAACTACCACTTCCTCGACGCCATCTTGACACACCTGCGGCTCACGCAGGGCAACCGTCGCCCCAGTGGTGCTGGTGCTGCTGGTGGCGCCGTTAAGAACACCGCCGCGGCTGTTGGGGCGATGAACATGCTGCCTGGCGGCAACGAGCAGGTCCCAGTCACCGACCTGATTGTTAGCATTATCCGCCAGCGCGGGAGCGGGGAGACGGGATTGTCCATGGACGAGATCATCACCAACCTCCGCGCGTACAACTGTGGCCTGCCGGAGGCGCGGGACGCACTGCGCATCTTAACGAGCGAGGGAAAAATTTACGAGACGCACGATGGACGATTCAATATTTAAAACATTTTTGGTCACACCTACATGCATACATTTAGTTGTTGTTTTTTTACCTTTAATATTATTATTATTACTAGATTTAGGGGTGGGGGATGGGAGAAGGAGATGATTTCTATAACAACAACGGCATCCGCTCATTCCGAGTACCTATAGCAACCGATAGTGCATGGAGTGGGCAAGAAACAAGAACACGATAGACGAAGGATCTACAGAGCACACCGACATCTGCTTCCTTAAGTCTAAGTCTTAGTCACACAGAAGGCCACGTACTCGCTCGCTCTCTCTCTCTCTCTCCCCACACCCGTACAGGGTCTACCCCTACCCCTACCCGCTACCTCCTCCTTCCTCCCTCCTCTGGAGCACCCACACCGACCCACGTTGAGAAGAAGACCACCTAACCTCGGTGTGTTGCGCACCACACGCAGCACGCAGCGGCGCTTCTCTGCCCCTCTCAGACATCAAAGAATAGACAACGAAAAACACAATCAAAGCAAACAAACACACTTCAGCAGCTTCTCCTCCTCCATTCGTCCTTCTCTCTCCACCGAGAACACTTTGCACGGACGGCACTGAGGAATCAGGCGACCCAGTGAGCAGCTTTAGTACTGTGCGGGGTTGGCATACCTATATATATATATATATATATATCCCCTTCTTCTCCTTCATTCTCTTTTGCTTCTTCTTTCTGCATGATGCTCCACTGGGGAACAGTTCTTAATCGCTATAACGTACTCCGTTCCCATACTCTACGCTCTCCTAGACGTGGTACCGACACACTCAGCACCTAAACCTTTTTCATACCAAACGTTTTATCGTCACCATGCGCCGCGTTTGTAGTATGTCCCTTGCTGGGGCGTTCGCCGCCCGCCTCTCCTCCACCAGCGCCGCCAAGAAGTACGATCTCTTCGGGTACGAGGTGGACACGAACACGGCGCCCTGGATCGAGAAGATCAAGCAGTGCAAGCACTACGACGATGCCGGCGAGATTCTGGTGGACATGAACGTGCAGAACTGCCCCCCGGACCTGGAGACGTACAACGCCACCCTGCAGAACATCTTCGAGTCCCCCAGCAAGCAGGACCAGCCCGTGGAGAACGAGAGCAAGTTCTGCGCCATGATGGATCTGATGGAGGAGATGCAGCACCGGAACAAGGTAACGCCAAACATGGAGTCGTGGACGTGGGTGCTGAAGGAGTGCGTGAGCAGCGGGCAGTTCCGCCTCGGCTTCTGCGTGATCCAGCTGATGGAGGCCGAGTTCAAGAGCGTGCCGGAGGACCTCAAGAAGGCGAACCAGGAGAACGCCGACCGCGCGAAGGCGGAGGGCAACGAGCACCCCGGCTACCTCTCCCAACAGGAAAACCTCCTCGACATCAAGATTGTTTAAGTTGAAGCATCGCCCCCTCCCCGCTAGATCGCTGAGCGATTGACGTTTGTGAAGTGCCGGAACAGCCGCACTCAAGAGACGCACATCTGGGCGCCACCGCACAGGGGCACTAAAGAAGCTTGTTAGGAACCCTACCTTAGTAGCACAGTGGAAGCTCGCTAGTAGTGCTGGGGACGGGTGGGTCTAGGTCATGAATTCATACACCCACAGCCTCCCAGACATCCTATTTCCCCTTTTTAGCAAAGAAACAAACAAATAAAAATAACAACGAAAAAGACAAAAAAAAAAGAGACAGTGACTTGACTCTCCACTCCATCTCAGGCCTACACGGCTTCCTCCAGCGCTGGGGGTATTGGAGAGGGGGTAGATGAGGCTAGCAGTGCGGGGCTGGCAGGAACATCTCGGTGCGTCCCCCCCTGTTTCTTTCTCTGCTTGGTGCATTCTGCCGCCATGGAAGAAAAGGCGGCGACTCCATGTGGAACTGTCCTCCAAATTCTAATTCTCCTTTTATCTCTGTGCTTTCGTTGCTTTTATGCGGCGTATCGGGTTTCGTGCTTTCAGTTTTTAGTTTTATTCAAATTTTAGCGCTCTACTTTCACTTGCACCGCATCGTCACCATGCGCCGCGTTTGTAGTATGTCCCTTGCTGGGGCGTTCGCCGCCCGCCTCTCCTCCACCAGCGCCGCCAAGAAGTACGATCTCTTCGGGTACGAGGTGGACACGAACACGGCGCCCTGGATCGAGAAGATCAAGCAGTGCAAGCACTACGACGATGCCGGCGAGATTCTGGTGGACATGAACGTGCAGAACTGCCCCCCGGACCTGGAGACGTACAACGCCACCCTGCAGAACATCTTCGAGTCCCCCAGCAAGCAGGACCAGCCCGTGGAGAACGAGAGCAAGTTCTGCGCCATGATGGATCTGATGGAGGAGATGCAGCACCGGAACAAGGTAACGCCAAACATGGAGTCGTGGACGTGGGTGCTGAAGGAGTGCGTGAGCAGCGGGCAGTTCCGCCTCGGCTTCTGCGTGATCCAGCTGATGGAGGCCGAGTTCAAGAGCGTGCCGGAGGACCTCAAGAAGGCGAACCAGGAGAACGCCGACCGCGCGAAGGCGGAGGGCAACGAGCACCCCGGCCACCTCTCCCAACAGGAAAACCTCCTCGACATCAAGATTGTTTAAGTTGAAGCATCTGCAACACGGCACATCCGTATCACGAGGCCTTTTCTTCTCGTCTGGACTGCCGTCTGTTGTGCTAGTAGTGGTCGTAGCGAATAGTGTATAAGCTGGACAGCCCGTGGCGGGGCCACCCGCTGCCCCCAGCTGCCCCCAGCTGCTCTCCTTCCAAAGAAGAGTTGCGCCTGGATGGTCTCGATCCATCATACTTGGTGGCTGGACCGGACCGGTGCGAGACGAAATAAAAAAAAGAACGCAGAGGGAGACGGCAAATGGAGGGGAAAAACTTTTAGGATTCTTATATAATATATGAGGTAAACACAAATCTAGCTTTGGTGAGGGACGCACTCCGGGCTGTCTGTGGCGGTACCATCCACAGACACCCCGGAATGAGACGATAGGGAGGCACTAGACTGAGTCAAAGACTACAAACAATCAACAACCTCGAAAGCCTTCAGGCCGCATGCGAGAGTTGAATGCCTTTGCTCAGGCACATAGGGTACGAGGGGTCCCTAACCCTGCTCGGCCGGCCCTTGAAACATGCACACACCCTATATATATATATATATATATATATATATATATATATATATATATATATACATGTATGCCACGCCTTATTTCTCTCTCTTTCTTTCATTGCTTTTTACACGTCTTGCTCTGTTGGTACGGCCATTCTTTAGTACTTGAAGGACACGAGTTCCATGCCCCCCGTCCGCTCCGTGGCACTACCCGCGTCGCTGCTGCGTCGAGCGACGGACAAGGCGCACCGGCTGCTGCAGTACCCCGTGGCACTCGCCAACCCCAACGCCACGCTCCCGCTGCTGTCCGCGCGGGACCCTGCAGGCCCGGCCACCGCCACCGCCACCGCCACCGGATCGGGCCGGTCGATGGCTCCCACCCTCCGGCGCTGGGTGCGGGACGCAGACGAGCTCTGCGTGGCCTCGGTCCGGCGCAGTGAGAGCATTCATCACCTGAACAGCTACGTGATAACGTACAAGCTGGATGACCCGCAGTGGCAGCCGCTGCTGCTGCCTCAGGTACACGTGCTGGCCGCACCGCCGCCTCCCTCTAAAGGCTCCGGCGCCCCCCCCGCTTCCATAGAGGAGCCCGCCCGCGAGGTCTACATCGACTACAACAAGCTCGTCAGCCTCGAACTCATGTCGCGCCACGCCAACTACGCGCTGAAGCACCTCGTCCAGCGCGGCCACGCCATGTACTTCATCACGGTCTCGCAGCACTCGCTCCTCGCCATGAGGGGCGCCGTCGAGGCCTCTTTCGTGACCTGCGCCTTTGGCGTCCGCGGGGAGCGGCTGCGAACGCACATTAAGCACATTGGCCCCCTCGACGTCCGCGATGTGTTATCCGTCGACCAGCGGACGGGGCGGGTGGAGTTCGACTGGCACCGGCCCCACGTGCCCCGCGGTGTCGTGGCGACGTCGGTTGTGGAAGGATACGGCACGTGGTTCCAGCGCAAGCCGATGCTCTGGCAGCGGTCCCGCCGCATCGGCGCGCTACAGGCGCAGCTCGGCGCCTTCTCCTACGATCTCGCCGCGCCGGAGAGTGTAGGGCGGCTGCGGGACTGCGAAGTGTCGCTGCTGGAGCCGCACATCCAGCTGCACAGCGGCAGCAGCGCCGGCGCCGGCGCCGCCGCTGTGGGTGTGATCGCCTCCTCGCAGGTCGCACAGAATGACCGCATGTTTGTGGGCCAGTTCGAGGCCCCTGTCATCGCTGCGGTGGACTGCGTGCATCAGCTCGCCCACCGGTCTGGCTTGCACCACCGCCTGCTGCACCCCGCAGGCAGCGCGGCGCAGGCGGCGGACGACACGGAGGCGCTGCGGCAGCGCCTAAAGATGGAAACGCTTCTACCAGTGAGCTGGACCACACGAACTCCACCGCCGTACGTGCCACTGGAGTCGGACCTCCCCTTCAAGCTGCAGCTCTCACGTCCAACCCTGTTTTACCCAAAGGTCGGTGCGCCGCTCCAGTACGTCGAGTGCAGCGGGAGCACCGTGGGGACCCCTTTCGTAGCCGGCGTACCGCTGAGCATGATGGAGTATGTGGTGCAACAAGGTGTGGATCACTACGTCTACGACGACAGCCCCAGCGCGAGGCCTATGAAGTGGTGGCATCAGAAGTCGAACATGCCGTACAACGGCACCCTCTACGCCATGCGCAGCAGCCTGCTGGATGCGGTGGAGCCAACCGAAATCATGGAGCATCCCCTCGCCGCGGGGGGGCACCGCGGGACGGCACTCCGTCCGACAAGGCAGTACGCCACGCCAGCGAGCAGCAGCAGCCGCAGTTCTGTGGCGGAGCAGGAGGGCAACGCTGCTGAAATGCTCGCCCCGGGCGGTACATATCTGGTGGGACACGAGGATGGTGCCCAGCTCCTGCAGAACTGCCGCCACCTCCCCGCCCGCCCCCCGCTGGCCAGTCTCGTGCCGCCAAATAGGCTCGCCAGGCGTCGCGCCATGCGGCTTCAAGCCATGCGAAATGCAAAGGGCGAAGCAAAGAGCGAAGCAAAGTGCCCAGCTGCGGATTCGAAAGAGAATTTTTCCGAGACCAGCCGCGGGGCAGCGGACGGCAGTATCGTGCTGCAGCGGAAACGATTCCGCCGCCGCCGCCGCCGCCGCGAGGTGCCAAGCGACGCCGGAATCTCTAGTCTTCTCTCCGGCGAGGGGGAGAGCGGTTGCTCGCCGGGGGGTACCCAGCAGTGAAGGCAGCGGCGGCAGCGGCGGCATGGGATCCCGCCTCCGATAGACGGCGCCGACCGACACGTCGCAGCTAAACACAGTCGTTGCGGTGCCGCTGGAGAGCTCGTCTCGAGCGCCGTGGCCTGCTGGAACAGGGCACAGCATGAAACTGCACTCGCTCCGTTCCTTATAATCTCACGCTCGAATTGTTGCTCCTTTTTTTTTCTTTTTTTCTTCTTTTTTTTGTTTCTCAAGAAAGGCGAACATCACAAGGCATCAGTTTCACCCTGTTCTTGTATTGTAGCCTATAGGGAGTAGGTGATCGCACACAGCCGCTGCAGCAGTACAGTGAATCCTATTCCTGCGGGTTGACGGACTTGCTCTAGAATGCGACAACGTGGTCAGAAGCTGCTCAAGAGCAGCATCGATGACAAGATTGAGGCGCTGCGCACCGAAGCGCGGCTGGGCTACGGAAAGGAAGAGGTTCGGCGCAGCTACATCAAGGCGGAGCTGCGGGCCAAGCGCGAGGCGGCGGAGCGCGCCGCTCAGGCGGAGCGGGAGCGAATCAAGCAAGAATGTATCGACGACTGGAAGGCCCGCACCGCACCGGCGCCCCAAGACGAAGGAAATGACGCCTGCGGGGGAGGTGGTGGGCTGTCCATGCTCGACGCCGCCTGGATGCTGCCGCTGCATACGGAGGTGGGAGCCGGGCCTATGGCGGTCGGGCCGCAGGACGACTCGCTTGGCAGCATCCTCGCGGCAGTGCGAGAGTTCCAGACGGCCACCCTTCCACTCCTGGACACAGCGGCCGATGATTTCCACGAGGACTATCAGCGCGATGTGGAGCAGCGGCGTGTGCTCGAGCGGGACGGTGTCACTGGCCTGCCCACGCTGCTGGCGCTGCACGAGCCCGAGGAGGCGGGCGTGGAGGAGGAGGAGGTCCTTGTTCCCGGCGACGGCAGCGCTGCGATCTTCACCAGCACGACGCCTCCCGTCGCCGGGGCGTTCGACTTGTATCTCACCCCTCGCGCCTCATCCCTCACCCTCGCGACGGGCTGGCGGCACCGCCCCGGGGGGGCAAGCCCGTCGCTGCGCGCCACAAGCTCCTCCCCGACCCCCGAAGAGTTCAATCTGTCCTCCCACATTCCAGGCCGCTCTCGCGGCCCAGCCGCCGCCGGCCGGCCGCCCCCGCCTCCAGGCCATCGCACCGTCAACAGTCGCCTCGTCGTGGCCGTCAACGAGGCCGAGCGCATCGTGAAGTCGCTGCGCCGGCGCGGCGGACCTCACCGCCGCGCCGGCAGCGCGGGGATCCACAGCCGCCGCAGCAGCAACCGCGACGCGTCGCCGTCAGTGGCTTCATTGCCTGCACTGCGGCGGGCGTCGGTGGTGAGCCGCCCGAGCACCGCACACCCCGTCGCGCGTGTGGTCCGGCCGCTGCTGTTGCTTGTTTGCCAGGCGTGCCACCGATGTATGGAGTGCGACGCCGCGGAGGTGGTCCGGCCCGCTGAGGGCGCAGACCCGGGGGCCGTCGAGGTGGACGCCCAGTGCCCGTCCTGCGGGGCAGCCGTACAACCGCCCGCAGAAGTCCTGGCGCACTACGCCGCTCTCCTGTACCCCGCAGTCCGCACAGCCGGCCATGAGGCGGCGGGCCGGCCGTCGAGCAGCCCTCTCCCACCGCCCAGTAACCCAGGCGGGGGGAGAGGGCTGTTGTATTCCTGCGGCGAGGATATGGACTTCAGCGCCGAGCCCGACGGAGGCGGCGTTGGGGCCGAGAGTGCGCCAGCCAAGAAGCCAGCTGCCACAGCCGCCACGAGCTGCGGCGTTGGGCCGGACGAGAACGACGGCGGCAGCGCGACCATCGTGGCGTCGGTGAGCTGCGGCGTTGGGGTAGGCTCGGAGGAGCCCGAGGGGGACAAGGGCCCGCTGCCCTTTCCGATGGCCCTCCCTGCCGCCGTACGCGGTCTGTACTTCAATTACCTATGGGATCTCTGGGAAGTAGAGCAGCAGCAGCAGCAGCTGGAGGAGTGAGGAGTGAGGAGTGGTGCCGTCGGGACACCACCTATCGTGTATCCTATATGCTACGAGATCCACTCTAAATAGCCGCAGACAGTTATTATTATATCGTTTTTTTTCCTTTTTTTTTGTTCATTATTATTTATTCACTCCACCCTGTATCTAGAGAGGTACGCGCCGTAAAGGGACACTACTCCTCCCTCTCTTCCTTTCTCTTGCTGTCTGTCTTGTAGATTCAATTAAAGTTCGAAGACGTACACGATCCATCTTGTGCGAGACCCGCTGCCATCCACCCGCAGCCCAGCGCTGCATGGCGACCCTCCGATGTGACAACGATTTCTTCGCCTCCACTGCTGCCTCCACTGCTGCTTCCTCTCTCCTCTGTGCTTCATCCGATAGTAATTTATGGTTAAAGAGACTCCCAGCACTGCTTTATCTTTTTCTTTCTCTTCTCTTCACAGCTACTCGAGAAGAAACAGCGGTACCTTTCCTTACTCTAACTCTGGTTTCGATTCAAAGACACGTATACACAACACCATCATACATCGCAGTTCGGCACCGCCCACTCGCTCTCGTTTGTTCGTTTTCCTCTCGTTTTGTTTCTTCGCTTTGTTCTTGTTATCTGGTAACCTTCTTCCGCACCTTGAGTGCGTCACGTTCGACACTACCCTCTCAACCGCGGCATCATGGAGGTCGTCGGCTATGCGCTGCGCCAGGCGGTGTGGATGGGTACGGAAAGTTTTCGCCTCATCACCGCCATGGGCCTCGGGATCCAGTGGATCATCATGACCACGCGCTGCTTCGCTTTCGCCATGCTCGACCTCGTGTACTTCATTCCGCACGTCGTCTGGTACGTTCTATCGCCCCGCATCATCCGCCGCGTGTCGTACCGCTGCAGCAAGCGCACAAAGCGGAAAAATATGGCCAAGTTCGTCTCCATGATGAAGATGGTGGACCCTACCACTATCGGCCAGCCCCCAGCAGGGCCACGCAGCGCCACGTCCAAGCAGCGCCGCCGCCGCCCAAGTCTCCTGCATCTCTCGGGCGAGACGGAGAGCGAGCAGGTATCCCCACGGAACCCCGCCGGCGCCAACACAGTGGTGACGGAGATCAGCCCGTCCCCCGGCCCAGGGGCCACGCCGCTGATGGACGATATCGCCGGCGCCGAAGAGCTTCTGGACCGCACCGTCAAGGCCATCACGCATTCAAACCTCTGCACCAACTGTAGCTTCGACGAGACCCTCCTGCTCCTGCAGCAGTCCGTGCGGCGGCACACAGACAAAGCCAACCAGCGCGCTGCCCCGACGAGCCTCGCTGACCAAGAGCCGGAGCCGGAGCCGACCTCGCCGCTGCGGACGAGCCCCGGGGCCACAGGGGAACTGGATTCGACCTTGGCCTCCGCCCTGCGTTCCTCCATGGGCGGCTGCGATTGCGAGAACGGCTCTGACGACGACGAGGAAGATGAGGAAGACGCGCGCAACCTTCACAACCGCGCCACGCTGGACATTTACCTGCCCGTGCCGGTCGACTCCCTCTTCCACGCCATGGAGGAGCGCAACAAGCGGCAGCTGACTGGCAGCGGTGTTCCGTTCGAGCTCCGAAAATTTCCCGTCGTGATCTCCATCAACGGCGGCGCGTGGATCGTCGGGTGCTACTTCTGGAACTTCCTCGTCGCCCGCGTGCTCGCGTCTCGGGGGTACGTGGTCTTCTGCCCGGACTACCGCAACTTCCCGCAGACGGACATGGAGGGGATGACGCTCGACGTGTCGGACGCCATCGGGTGGGTGCTGCGCAACGCCGGGCGATACAACGGTGATCTCGACGATGTGACCGTCGTGGGCCAGTCCGCCGGTGCGCACCTGACGATGATGTCGCTCCTGTCGCAGGCGCACCTGGCCGGCTACGAGGCGAAAGGCGGACAGCGCTCCGGCCTGCCGCCGCCGTCGGACGTGGCGTACAATGTGCCCCGGTACGTGCCGCGCCAGTCGATTCGCCGGTACATTGGCCTGAGCGGGATTTATAATGTGCGCCATCTCGTCAGTCATCTCAACCGCCGAGGGCTGTACCGCCGTGTACTGCACCAGATTGCCGGCGGAAAGGAGAAGTTGCCGCGGTACTCCATCAACTCCTACTTCGACCCCCGCCGGCTGGGAGAGACGGGCGAGGTGCTGCCAGACAACATCTTTGACTTTCTGCCCGAGAAGATGTTCTTCCTGCATGGCGATGCGGACAAGAGCGCGCCGACGACGGAGAGCGCGAACCTTGCGTACATGATGAGGGCCGCGCAGAAGGACCTGCTGGTGCAGAAACTGCTCACGGACCGCCACAGTGCGGGGACGAGCCAGACCAGCGCGACACCCACTGACTTACCGCCCCCTGTAGAGTTCAAGTTCGTCCTCCTCCCCGGCGCCAACCACACCGACTCCATTATCGAGGAGCCCTTGGCCGTCGGCAACAGCCACCTGGTGGAGTACCTCAACCACGAGCGGGAGGGAGAGACGAAGAAACGGCCCCGCTCCGTACAACACACGCCGCGGCCCCTCCACGCTGCTGCAGATCCCGGTGCACCGGAAGAAGTGCTTCGTCTGGGCTCGATGTTCTCCCCCGTTTGTGGTCGGGAGGACTCCGCCTTCGGATTGCCAGCCGATGCCGCCACCAGCCGCAGCACCAGCACCGGTGGGCTCTCCCACACCGCAGATCCCTCGCTGTACCCCTGCGTGCCGGTGGAAAACCCGGACGAGGTGCTCGTCTGCCCCGCACCACACGCGGAGCGGCCCATTCTTCTGCGCGCCGCGTCGCTGGTGTGCCCCTTTTAACGCCGAAGGAGCGGCGAGTGGGCGGGCTGCCCGCTGGGGGGGCCTACTCGCCGCCCTCCCGTTCCTGCTTCGGCATCGTTAGAGAATGGAATCTGTCCCTGTCCTTGACACTCGTCGTTGTCGTCTCTTATATCTGCTGCGCTGCGCTGCACGACACACACCTGCCTCCGAGTAAATCACCGGGAGGACTCTGCGTAGGAAACGGGCGGGAGGACGGCGAGAGGAGAAAAAGAATGGAGGGATCAGGAGAGAGGCGGCCGTATGACGTCGTCGGCCAGAGCTAGCCATCCATATGCGAGATGCGCCTACACACACACACACACATATATATATATATATATATATATAGTACCTTCCTTTTTTTTGTTTGTTTGTTCAATGTTGGATTATGATTTATTTATTTTGTTGTTGTTGTTGTTTGCTTGTGGTTGATGCCCAAGACACACACCGCACAGCGTGTCATCCCTACCCCAGCGGACAGACGCGTTACGGATGGCGTCAGGGGGGAGAAGATTCAGCCCAGCACATTGATGGTCCGTCGGATGCTTCGCAGTGCTCTCTCTCTCTCTCTCGCGTATTCCCCCTTTTTTTTTTCTTACTCCGGTGCTACTGTGCACCCCACCCCACCCCACCCCCTGTCGTCGTTGTGTGTGGTGCAGGAGAACACGATTTACGTCGTGTTGTTCGTCCCTTATCCATTCAACAAACGTGATACCCCAATCCCAATCACGTGATAATACACAACCACCCACACATATTTATTATTTTAATTATTATTAGCATAGCCCCCTGTTCGTCTTCTTCTTGCTGTCTCCCAAGAAACAAACCGTCCAGCCCTAAGAAGAAGACGCGTAATAATACAAGAAGCAACGCTTCCTCCTCTCACAGACCAGCAGCAACACTCCATTGAAGTCCAAGACGCGAGAGGATCATTCTGTGTGTGTACTGCTGCCATACGCACGAGAAGAGCTGCACTAGAGCAGCGAGATCGTCTCTCCTTCCGCTCGCCGGATTCCGTTCCCCTCTTCGTCTTCGGAATACACTTTAAAGCTTTCAAGAGGCGCAGAGTCCCCCCCCCCCTCAGCAAAAGGCTCCACATACCTATATAAATTGATCGATCTATCTATATTATATTATAGCTTCTCTCGTTCCCTTCTCTTACAACAACAACAACAGAGCAACAACAACAACAACATACATCAGCTATGGCCACCTTCCGGTACGTTGTGCACGAGTGCCTCTGGATGGCGCAGTGCACGCTGCGCCTCCTCGCCGTCCTCAGCACTGGGATTTATTGGATCGTTCAGATGTCGCGGCTTATTATCTACTCCGTGTTCATGCTGCTCTACTTCCTGCCACACATTTGGTGGTATCTGACCTCCCCGAGCGTTATACGCCGCGTGAACTACCGCACCGGCACCGGCACCGGCACCACCGCCGTCTGCACTGCACGCCAGGGCCCCGCGGCGCCGCGCCGCAGCCGGGCCGCACAAGGATCCGCCAGAAGAAGCGTTCCCTCGGGGCCCCCCCCGATAGGTGGCCGCAACGGCTCGCCGACGCTCGATGCGCGCCATCGCCGCCCTCCCGTGGCACCAGACCTCTGCCGGCCCAAGTCCGTGGCCGGCAGCGCCGCCTCGGTCTCGCTGCAGGGCCGCGCCAGTCTCCTTCCCTCCTCTAGCGTCTACTACGATTCTGTGGAGGACGATGATGATCTGGAGGACGAGGAGTCAATGCCGACCGAGACCAACAACCGCGCCACCCTCGATGTTGTGCTGCCCGTGCCGCTCGACGTGGTGATGATGTCGCTGGACTACTCCAACCGCAACGGCCGCCTGCGGCGAAAGAAGTTCCCCGTGGCCATCCTCGTCACAGGCGGCGCGTGGATCATTGGGAGCCAGCTCTGGGGCACCATGCTCGCCCGCGTGCTCGCGTCTCGGGGGTACGTGGTCTTCTGCCCGGACTACCGCAACTTCCCGCAGACGGACATGGAGGGGATGACGCTCGACGTGTCGGACGCCATCGGGTGGGTGCTGCGCAACGCCGGGCGGTACAACGGGGATCTCGACGACGTGACCGTCGTGGGCCAGTCCGCCGGTGCGCACTTGACGATGATGTCGCTCCTGTCGCAGGCGCACCTGGCCGGCTACGAGGCGAAAGGCGGACAGCGCTCCGGCCTGCCGCCGCCGTCGGACGTGGCGTACAATGTGCCCCGGTACGTGCCGCGCCAGACGATTCACCGGTACATTGGCCTGAGCGGGATTTATAATCTGGAGCAGCAGATGTCGCACCTGCATCAGAAAGGGTTGAACCGTGCGGTGCTCTGCAAACTGGTCGGCGGAAAGGAGAAGTTGCCGCGGTACTCCATCAACTCCTACTTCGACCCCCGCCGGCTGGGAGAGACGGGCGAAGTGCTGCCAGACAACATATTCGACTTTCTGCCCGAGAAGATGTTCTTCCTGCATGGCGATGCGGACGAGACGAGTCTGCCGGAGGACTGCGCGAGCCTCGTGATGACGCTGCGGGCCGCGCAGTGCGCCTTCAGCGTCGATCGCGCTCGCGTCCCCCGGGAGCGCCGCCGCCACGAAGATCTTGCAGGGTATATTGTTCCAGGCCTCCTCAGCAGCAGCAGCGAGAGCGAGAGCGAGAGCGACAGCGACGACTGCAGCCGCGGTGATCGCACCAGTAGCAGCACCTGCCGTTCCTGCTCCGCCCGCCGCACAGAACCGGGCTGCCAGCCGGCCTCCTCCACCCCCTCTCGCAGTTCATTCGGCATGACAACGGACGGCGCCGCCCCGGCCCCGACGCGCAGCTGCCGCGTGCAGCAGCGGGAGAGCGCCGCTGCGGATCCGCCAGGCACTCCCAGAGACCAGTCGGTCATCGTCGAGGGCTCCGATGCCGGAGGGCTGCAAATCCGGCCGGCCTCGTCACCGCGCCGCTGCCGCCGGATGCAGCAGCCAACGGGGTTGAGTGTGCTGATGGAGCCCATTGTCTGGAGCACAGCGCCGTACTATGCGGACCCGCTGCCGGAGTGCGAGATCAGCTTCCTGCTCATCCCCGGCGGGCGCCACACCGACGGCCTGGTGGAGGAGTGCCTCAGCGCCGGTCGCAGCTGCTGTGCAGACTTCCTGTGCGACTACGACGCCTCGGACAGCCCCGCTGGGGCCGACGCGCTCGCCTGCGCGGCGCTGCTGCAGAAGGCCGGCGCCACGACGCCCTTCAGTCGCTTCATCACGCGGGAACTCTTCGCTCCGCAGCAGCGCTGCGCCGCGCCGGATGGTCTGCTGCCGCTCGCCGTACCGCCGGAGGAGCGCGGTTGGCTAATGCGCTGGTGCTCGTCCATGTGCCCCTTCTAGGCGAAGAGACGGAGGGCCACGGGGCTGGGGAGCGAGAACGCCTGTTGAAAGCCTGTTGAAAGCCTGTTGAAATGAAGAAGTGATGCCTAAGCGGCACAGCGAACTGTAGAGGGGATCGAACTACGTGTGCAGGCCCTCTCTCTCGAGAATCCTACAGAAGAAAACGAAACGAAAAAAAAAAAAAATCAGCGAAAAAAACGAAAAAAAAAATGGAGTGAGGGCACCAATACAAACGGCACAAACAAACAAATAAACAAACAAGAGATACGTCCTGGAAAGAACGCCAATGCCAACGATACCGCCGAGGGCTGCGGCGGCCGTAACAACAACGACGCGGCAGCGGGGGTTCA
Source organism: Vickermania ingenoplastis (assembly GCA_010157825.1). Classification (NCBI taxonomy): domain Eukaryota; phylum Euglenozoa; class Kinetoplastea; order Trypanosomatida; family Trypanosomatidae; genus Vickermania; species Vickermania ingenoplastis. The sequence goes on along the minus strand of VFSE01000051.1, from coordinate 58,378 downwards.
GTTTTCTCTCTGTCTCTTCCACACCCAAAGCCAAAGGGTTATCCAAGCCCTGAGGGTTTGAACCCTTTCAGCCAAACTAAATTTTATGCAGCAAGCATCTCCCACGGCGAGGCAAGACGCCGGAAGCGAATGTGTTGTGGGCTATCTGATTATATATATCTATTTATATAAATACCCACACCCATCCGCTGCTTCTTATATCTCCCTTTATTATTGAGTACAAAGGCAAATGTGTATGTTTAAGTAGAACGTATGGAATATAGTTCGTTCTTTCTGTGATGCTGCTCTCTTAATGCTCTCTTTCTATTGTATTTATTATTATTTTATTATTATATACGTAATAAACGATCCTCCCCTTCCCCCCCTTCACGAGTTGTTATGGCCACACGCAAGGGAGAGACGGAGATGGGAGTGCGAACAACCTTTTTTTTTCCTTTGATTGTGTGTATAATAATATTTTTAAGTGCCGGATCTGATACATATTCATAACCCGTACCCCACTTGCTGCCTGCAGCACTACCATTCATGCTGCCTTCCTGCCTTCTGTTTAGACAAAAAAAAAAAAAACAACAACAAATTACAAATACAAATACGTAATATGTATGTATTATGTATTATGTATTATGTATTATTATTATTATTATTATTATTTTGATCTACTCCAGTATTTTATTTTTTTTTTCTTTTCCCTTCGACGTTCTCGATAGATAGTCGACCATTATATGTATGGGGTGTACCTAAAGTTAGGTCTCACCTGTCTGATCGGCTTGAGGTGGCGCGGTTAGAGCCAAGCCCCTCCTCTCCCTTCATTCTACGGGGAGTGCCGACCCATTCCATATATATATATATATATATCAGTTTTTATATCGTAGTGCGGCTGTCTGCCATCCACCTCTCCAATTCACCGAACGGAATGGTGAGGACGGAATGCATTGATGCATTTCTGTCGCGCGCTGCGACGATATTGAGATTTGTATAATAATTTATATAATTATTTATATTGAGATTTTTATAATCTACAGCGCAGAAGAATGTGATCCAATTGCCGAGACAAGAAGAAGAATGCAGGAGATGTATCAAAGATCTTTCTACTGGATTTATAGATGCACTATATCATACATATATTATACATATATTGTTCAAGTTCTTTGTTTTCTTCTTGTTGCGTTATCTTTCTATGCGTATTTTTAGTTTTAATAAAGCAGTTATACATGGCGTATCTAGGGCGCTGTATCTATGGCGTATATGCAGATACTTACCAGGCCCCCCTCCTCCCCCCTCCCCCCTCCTCTTCCCCCTCCCCTTCACAAGTGTTGTTGTTGTTTGGATTACAACACGGAATAACGAATAACCTTCTTCATCGTTTCTCCCTCGTTCGGTGCAGCGTGGCCACCTGTTTCCCTTTATCATCTTTACTTCTCTTCGTTTCATGTGATCATCCTTCTCTCCGTTGGGCCCTAACTGCACTCACACGACTCTGACCCACCGGCCGGCTACGAGTGCTTCACCCTTCTAAAAGGCCTTTTACTTTCAACACCGTGATCAACTCGAAAATGAAAAGGAACGGAAAAAAAAAGATATAACACACACACACGCAATCAAATGAACAATATGATACCAACGACAACTAATGCCAAGAGCGAATGAGCGAGAAAAGTGAAAATCTGGCAAACAAACAAACAAAAAAGAAGAAAGAAAATGAAACTTCCCTGTAGCGGTGGGTGGCTATGAAGAAAGTGCGGGAGCCCTGTTTCTTTGCCCATATCATCCCAGCCGCTCGCTTGTATCCACTATCCAAGGGAGGTCTTTTCACTCTGTTGGGGTTCACACGGAGAACTCCGCCATGTGGTGAAGGGGCGCTTTTGGGTAGACGAAAGGAGAGAGGGTGTGTGCGCAGCAGAAAAGAAAAAGTGTGGATGGCTGAAGTCATAATAGAAAAATAGACGAGATGAGTTTTTGAGATTCAACAGCGAAATAAATCCGACAGCCGGAGGACGGGGTAATGCGGGGTAATGCGGGGCCGCAGCGGCCTGAGATTCTCTGCCGGTCGCGTCTGGAACATAAAGGGAGTCTCGTTGCAGGGTTAAACATATATAATAAACACCAACAACCACAACCACAAAGAAGAACAGCAGGAACTAAAAACGCACTCAGACCACTTCGCTTCGAACAACAACAACAACAACAACAAAAATATATAATACTGCTGGTCTCAGCCTCCGCCACTTTTATATTTATTGATTTATTATTATTATTATTATTTTTTTTTTTTTTTTTGCGTATGAGGACTACGAGAGCCTCCCGCAGAGAGAAGCGAGTGAAACAACAACAACAAATCGTCTCCATCCTTCGCATGGTGGAGACAAAGCACTACTTACCTACTTACTTACCCCCCTCCTCCTCCTCCCTCGCCCACACCGTACACACACTGCCTAGCAGGAGCGGGAGAACAACCCCGACACACACTCTACTGCAAGGAGACGGGAGTGGCAGCTCAGACAAACAAAAGAAAGAAATATCTATCTATCTATCTATCTATCTATATATATATATATATATATATATATTATATTATTGTGCTCGAGCCGCCTTCACTGCGGTTCCCCACAACTGACACCCCATCATTAAACACTTATCCCGTGTTACTGCTTTTCCTTTTGTCAATGAATACGATAACTCGTATTATTGTGTAGTATTTTATTTACTATTTTTTTTTATTTTTTTTTTTAATTACTATTTTTGTGTTTGTGTTGTATACAAGGATTTCATACTATCAAAACAAATCGCTGCGTCGTCTGACAGCAACAACGCACGAATACATTTGGCAAAAGAACAACAGCAGCTAAGTATTTCATATCGGGATGGGACAACGGCTCTCTGGGGATGCTGGAGGCCCGACTCTCCCATATCTGTTCGAACTCGGATTATTTTCTTCTCCCTCTCTCTTTGGCTTTGCTGTGTTCTTGGTGGTTTGTCTCGCAGGCACACCGACGTATTCTTCTATTAGTTATTCTATTGCTCTTATATTTGGCATTTGTTTGCCGCAGGGGAGGCCCGTCTATCGTAGGAGCAACCGAAACCAAACGTCCCGAACAGATGCCTCGGGCGATCAAAATATAGTAGGAAAGCACTGCATTCATACACCACCGGTACTTCCGCGAAAGGGTCTAGGAGGAACGGAAAGGGGATCTAGAGTCTAGTTTATATACTTTTAATCTCATTTGCTCTTCTCTTGACCTACAGAGTCGAAGGCATGGCTGGCCTCACTCCCCCCGCGGCGACGCCGCCGCCGGTGACGCCTAATCCCGCAGCGGTAGCAGACTGGGGCGAAGACCTCGTTGCGGCGCACCGGCGGCGTCTCGAGGCCTTCGCGAACATCTTAGCGCCTCGGCTGGGCCCCACGCCGACGAGCAGCGCAGCCGTACATGCCACAGCAGAAGCATCTGCCTCACTGCCCCTGGCCGAGGGCGGCGTTGATGCGCAGCCCCCGAGAGAGGCGAGAGATGCCGTAGGGGGGCAGGCCGCGCTGCGCCACGGAGCCCTGCCGCCCCCTGGTCTTCACCACCCACCGCGCCGCTGCCTGTTCTCACCGTCAGGGGCAGGGGCAGGGGCAGCAGCCGGGCGGAGGCGCTCGTGCACGTCGCAGCGGCCTGCCCCCCTGTCTACGCCGCGGTCCCGCGCCTCCTCCAGCCGCCGGAGCCGCAGCAGCTCCGCTCTGGTCGTTGGGCAGCCCCGGAGCGCCTCCGTCCGCTCCGTTGCCCCGCCGCCAACGCAGAGCGAGCTGGACAGCGTTGTGCGGCGGCTCCCTCTCTCACACTCCCGCTCGGCCAGCGCCTCCACGGCCAGCGCCCCCGACGAAGCAGAGGAGGGGGGGCGCGACGTGTTCCGCCGCAGCCCGCAGACGGAGCTCGCCCTCACGTTGGCCCCCCGCACCCGGCCGGTGGTGCACCACAGCGCCTTTGACGCCGTGTCCCATGCGGAGCGCATGTACGTCAAATCGCAGCTGTGGGCCGAGCGCCGCGAGTGCCGCGTCCTGCTGCGGCAGCTGGCGGCGGAGAGGGAGGAGGCGGCGGCGTGCACCTTTCACCCTGCCATACACGTTCGACCACTGCGCAAGACATGGAGCGGCAACAACGACGAGAACTCGGTGTGGGCGGGGCGGCCGCCTCCATCCACCCGGCCCCAGCAGGGGCGGAGCCGCACACCGCAGCCCACCACAGCCACGGCGGTCAGGCCGTCGCGGCCGCCCCTGACGCAGCCCGTCGGGATGCAGTTCCGGGGCCGCAGCGCCGAGCCAATCCCTTCGCTGCGGCGGCCGGTGAGGCCGCCTTGTATCCGAGTCCGGGGCCGCAGTCCGGCGGCCGTGGCCGTTGGCGGAGAAGAATAAGCCTTCAGACCGCATTGCCCGCCATCGAATCCATTCTTCTGTACAATTGCAATATCTACAACCATCAATAACAACAAGAAAGGGGCATACAGCGCCATACAAATGTATGGAAATGTAGCGGAAACGAAGAGCAATGTGAAGGCGGGCTACCTAACGCTGCTATGACATTCAACTTCTATAGGTAAGTGCTCTTTCCTGTACGTCTGCCGTCTCTCATCTCTTCCTTGTCTGTGTTCTCTATTGCCGCTGGCGGAGCGGTGCCGTGCGGAACGAAACGCTTTAGCGGTTTATTATTATTATTTTTACTCTCTCTCTATATATCTATCTATATATCTTACGCGAGATACGCACGCTCTCTTGACAGGGGACTCTTCTGTTTGTTGCCTTCTCAGCACCACCACGACGTGGGAGGTGTGGCCGGCCCCCTCACCTGCCGCAACAGTAGAAGCACCCACTTCACTTGGCGTTGTTATGGGCATTTCTTCTCCCGCATCGTACTAAAGTTTGGTGTTTTATTATTTTATTTCCGTTAGGGCGCGTCATCGTGGAACCTCCAGCCTACAGAGGATAGAGAGAGAGAAGTGTCGTCCCGCTACGCGAATAACTAGAGCCTGCGGCGGTCCTCCCAGAGAGGGAAATCAAGCGGTTCACAGCCCCCTTAAACTTCAATACAATTTAATTTTAGCGTCAAATAAACTATTTGATCATTGTTTGTTGTGAGTATTAGTTGTTTTTCTTTTTTTCTGCTTCGAAAGCGAAGATGCATATTCCCAGTAGGGTGCTGGCCCTGCTGCTGCTGCTGCTGCTGCTGCAGCCCCTGAAGGCGTGCCGCGCTGCCTCCCCAAAGGTGCAGGCGGTGTACCTGATAAACACAAGTTTTATACAGAATGCGACGGCGTACGGTGATACGCCAAACTTCGACCCGAACGGCCGTGGCCTCGTTAGTTTCTGGATGGGCGTCTGCGACAAGTATGCCCCCGCGCCGCCCTCGAGCCTCGCCAACCTCATCGTGGAAGCCGTTATGGCAGGGTGGTGCGAGGACGGAGCGGGGTACACGCTGCAGGTCCCCATCTTTTGGAGCACGTCCACCCCTCCAGGGGTCTACAACTTCAGCTTCTGGGACGGTATGAGTGCTCCAGAGCTCTTCCTTCGGTGCTCCATCGCCCAGAACGTGCCGGGCGACAGTCCCGCCTTGGAAAACCCAACGCCCTTGTTGGTGACCTACTGGCCGGGATCTACGCTGCTTACCTGGGGCGTACCGTGGTCAACGACGCAGTACCCCGACAACAACCCCCAAGACGTCGGTTACCGCACCTTCGCCGCGCTGCGCAGCGGACTGCCGAGCAATTTCTTCACATCGGGGTATCTCGGCGGGCTCTCTGCCGCGGCGCCGTGCAACGGTGCCCGATTCAGTACCTTTGTGCTGCAGTTGTATCAGAGCCCACCGCTGCTCCTGCAGATGGACATGCTCCCCGTCGCGAGGATTGGCATGGAGGCGCTGGCCGGAAGCCACCAGCGGCAGTGCAGCCAAACAGAGGGCTGTGTCTCGCGTACGGCGCAGTGCCTCATTCGCCTCACAACGCCAGAGTACACTGGGCTGTACAACATGCATAACGAGGACTGGGTGCACGACGGCAGCTTTTTTTTTCAAATGCAGGTCAGTATGTGCAACCAGTCGCTCTCCGGCACGGTAAGCAGCTACACGGCGCAGCTGCTGCGCGAGGGATTCAACGGCATCATCGCCACCGCTCCGCGCTACTACCTTTCCCTCGGAATGCCGTCGGAGCTCATCCAAGCGGTGCTGAGTTGGATGAGCTCGAGCCGAGGGAACTGGCAGAACAGCTTGTGGGAGTCCAACACGTGCTACAGCGAGATATTGGACCAGAAGTTGATGCCCTTCTTCGGCGCCGTAACCATCTGCAACCTCTCGGCGCAGACCGCGGGCATCTTACCCACGCTGCAGGTGAGAATCGGCTCGCAGCAGCTCCTCAACGCGGAGTATTTTGTGGGCGAGAACTTGCCTGAAGACGTTCCGCGCTACGTCACCGCCGACGGACCAGCGGAATGTGTAATCGGCATCGACCTCAACCTTCTCGTCGATCCCGAAACGTTTCAGCTGCGTCTCCACTCCACCGGCAGTATCGATACGTATGTGCGGAGCCGGGGCCCGTGGCCGCGCGAGCCGCTGATTGTCATTGGCGCTGGTCTCCTCCCCGGCGCCACTATCGCCACCTCGCGAAACATTGATGGCGTTAACCTGAGCAACTTGAAGGAGACGTTCCTCTCCGCCACCGAGCTGTACGGGCTGCCGGTGATGCTGCTGTCCGCCCCATACCCCTTTCTAAAGACAAGCGAGCTGGCCGACAGCACATCCCTCATCTGCGTCCAGCCCAACGAGTGCTCGTCCCGAGAGATGTACATCCGGTCCATCAACAGGTGCGCCGAGACGTGGTGCATCGGATCCTTAAGCGTCGCCTACTACCCAGGGACGCTGCAGTGCCGCCGAAGCGTCGTCTGGATCGTCGTCAGCCTGGTGATGCTGGCGGCGGTGCTGGTGGCAGAGATCGCGCTGGGAATTATCCGCGGCGTGGTGCACCGCGAGGTCTTCGGGAGCCTCGGCGCCGCCAATACGATGCGCCCGCCCCTCGCGAGCCGCCGAAATCAACCGTATGAGCGCGCCGTGCGCCAGGGCGGCGGGCCGTACCGCCTCGCTGCTCCAGTTCACGGCTCCCGGCCGCCGGATCGCCCCTTCTCGTCGGACGAAGGCCTCGAGCTTCGCGGTGACGGGAACGAGGGATGCATCGGGGATGAATGAATGGATATCAAGTCCAGAGTTAGAATGCAGAGTGCACGGATAACATGCTGTGGAATGGCTGTTGCGCATCGATTAGACAACTGCTGTATTCTTTTCGGGTTCCTCTCTCTCTCTTTTTTTTTTTTTTTGGTGTGGCAAACGTTGTTCTTGAAGGGCCTTGTCAGGGATACCCACCAGCAGAGCCGCCGAAGGAACATAACACAACATAAATATAACATTAATTCCTCACTCCCGTCCAGCTTACCCTAGGCCCTCTCATCCTGCTGTTGGTACCACGTAACGCCTTCCTATTCTCTTGTCACACACATGGCGGAGGACGCGTCGGAGTCCTGCAGCCGCAGCAGCGAGGCGGGCGATCGGTTCCTGGCCGCCTCCCCCTGTGGGCCACACTGCCGATTCGGCTGTCGCGGCGCGGCGCAGGGCAGCAGCAGAGCTGGGCCCCGGGCCACCCCCCCCAGGCTGCTCGCGGTGGCGCCGTACCGCTTCACCTTCCGGGCGCCGGTGAAGGGCCGGTGGCTCGATGAGCCGCTCCTCGCCGTCTTTGTGCGGGAGTTCGCCTACCTCCCCCCCGCACTCGTGCTGTCCCATAGCAGAGGCGGCACAACGGCCGCCCCTGATGTGGAGGGCGGCACGCTGGACCTCCGCCGGACGCTGCCGGCGTACGTGGCCGAACTCTGCAGCGGTGCGATTCGGCTGGAGGGCCGCGCCGAGGAGTGCCGGGCCGCTGGGGAGGCCTACGCCCGGGCGCTAGAGCGGTGGGCGGCGGTGGGCGGCGGTGAGGACGGCTGCTCCTGGGATGATACGGTGGCGCGTCTGCACGGCCTTCCCAGCTCGGATGCCGCGCAGCCCGTACTGGCGCAGCTACTGCAGCTGCCCGGCGGGTGCAGCCCTCCGCCTCTGAGTGCGTCCGGTCAGCGGAGATGGGCGACGGCGTGCCAGAATCTTAACCTGCTTCGACTCCGGCAGCGCGACGTGGTGCTGCACGACGTGTGGCGCCAGGAGGGCCGCATATTCGCCCCACAACTGGCCCCCGTCGCCGCAGCGCCGCGTACTACCGATCCCCGACGCGGTGTTGGACTAACGGGCGGATCGGTGCCGGGGCTGGTGGATGGCGGGGCACCACCAGCGGACTGCGATCACCTGCTGCAGATCCTTGGCATTACCCTAGCAGAACCGCGCTCCAGCTCTTCCGGTGCGCTGCCCGCACTGCTGGTGGTGAACAAGCCCAGCGGCATGCCGGTCCATCCCTCGGGCCGGTATCGTAAAAACGCCGTGACATCCATCCTGGAGGATGTGCTCGGCGGCGCGGACCGCGACCGCTACGTCCCCGTGGAGCACTATCTACCGCCTGCGGACCCGATGGAGGCGCCCCGCTGGAGGGGGCTGGGCTACGTCTCCGTCTGCCACAAGACCGCGGGATTTGAGTTGTTCCGCATATGGGTCCGACGCGAGGACCAGGTGGCGGGCTGGTCCGGCATTCCACTGGGGCTCTGGCGGGAGTGGAGGGAGCGCATGCTGCAGCCCAGCGTGGAGCGGAGCCCAGCAGGATCAAACTTCCCGTCCCCCTCCTGCCGAGCGTCCACGAAGACGGAGCCCCTCGTGCGGCTGTTTGTTGTTCACCGGCTGGACGCCGCGACGAGTGGGGTGCTGCTGTTCGGCCTCGACGCCGCTTCGGCCCGGCAGGCAGCGGAGCTTATCACGCAGAAGGAGGGGGAGACGGGCTGCCAGAAGTTATATCTGGCACGGGTGCAGGGCCGGTGCGACCCTGTTGCGATCGCACGCACGCACCACCACTGCTACGTGGTGGATGAAGCGGGTGGAGCAGGCGCCGCGACGAGCTCGAACCTTTTGCTGTGCATTGAGCGCCCCATTGGATGCCTCTCTTTCCAGCAGGCGCTCTATTGGTGTCCCGGGGCAGCGGACACGGAGGCCTTCCTCGCCGCACAAGAGGCGAAGAAGGGAGAAGAAACCGCCGCCGCTACGGAGCGGTGCCTTTCCTCCGTCCCGCTCGGCTCCACTGCGGCCGAAAAGGCGGGGCGCGTCGCACAGAAGAGGGAGCGCATGCGGGAGATGACTCGTGGCGCGCAGGGCAGCGCAAAGCGCCAGCGCCAGCGCCAGCAAGAGCCGGGGCCGGGGCCGGGTAAGCCCTCGACGGAGCAATCCGTGAAGGATCGCTGCCAGACGTTTCTGTGGGAGACGGTGCGCGACGCCAAGACGGTGGTGCAGCCGATCTGCTACGACCCTGTGGCCAATGAAACTACGGTACTCTGCCGTTTATTCACGGGCCGAACACACCAGATACGCGTCCATCTTGGGTCTGTTGGGCACCCCATTGTGGGGGACGATAAGTACAGTCGGCGCGCCGCCGAGCAGCAGGGGGAAAGAAGACGGCAGCATAGCACCAAGACGGATCCGAGCTGCGCAGAGGATTCACACAACACCATGCGAGCGACGAGCACCGAGGAGCTTCAAGGTGGAAAGGGGGGGAGCGCCGCACCTGCCATTTCAGACGATACGGATGTGTATTCCTTCTACCAGTCCGAAGCGGCTAGGGGCGCAGCAACGGATTCCGACGCCCTACAGACGTGCATGTGCCCCGATTCGATTGAGCTGCATGCATGGCGCTACACCCTCTCCTTTGGCCAACAAGGCCAAATGAACCCCATCACTTTTGAGGCCCCCCCACCCTCCAACTTCTTGGGCACTACAGGGTAGTTTCTTTCGGTTTTGGTGGCTGCACTGACCGACGCACTGCGTCCTCCGTCGCGCTGATTTCTTTCTTGCGGGTGACAGTTGCTTGTGACGTGGCGACTAGGTTCGTGTGGCCCTTAAAGGGGGGGCAAGTGCGGGTAAATGACTCTCGGTGCGGCCTGTGCCCCTTGAGTACGACAAGAACACTGGTGTATAAAACAAAACAAAAAAAGAAAGTAAAAAACAACAACAACAATACAACAACGTTTGACGACTGTGAACCTCATCTGATCCGTCGTATCCGTAATGAAGTGCCTTTGCCTTTGATAATCCCCCGCTTTTTTTCTACTTCTTTTAGTTGACCTCTCGTTCTTCGGCCCACTGCAGGATTAGACCTAACCATGTCCAACGCCCAGCTTGCGTGCACCTACGCCGCGCTCATCCTGAGTGAGTCCGGCAAGCTCGACGCCGCGTCTATCTCCGCCGTCACCAAGGCTGCGGGCCTGGATGTGAACGCCGGTATGGCCTCCGCCTTCGCCGATGCCCTCAAGTCCGTGGATGTGAAGACCGTCCTCGGCAACCTGAGCTTCGGCGCTGCCCCCGCTGGCGGCGCGGCCCCTGCCGGTGGCGCTGCCGGTGGCGCTGCGGCCCCTGCCGGGAAGGCCGCCGCCAAGAAGCCCGAGACGGAGTCCGACGAGGACGACGGTATCGGTTTCGGCCTCTTCGACTAAGCCCCGTCCCCGTACGTCGCCTACGGGCTTGATGCGTTACTGGTTTAGTTCTCGTTTCATTTCGCAGAAGTAAATATATAAATATATTGGAATATAACAACGGTAGTGGGTCGTGCGGCGCTGTGGCTCCCTCAGCCCCCACCGTTTGAACGGTGGGTGGTGTCCAAGTGTATTGAACACGCACACCATGATGCTCCTAAGCCGACTGCACCGATGTCTATTTCTTTCCCTCTCCCTCTCCCTCTCTGTTTCCGTTTCCTTCGTGTTTCTCTATTCAATCAATCAATACAACAACAATACTTTGCTCGAAATAAAAAAAGTGGACTGCGAACTATGTCCAACGCCCAGCTTGCGTGCACCTACGCCGCGCTCATCCTGAGTGAGTCCGGCAAGCTCGACGCCGCGTCTATCTCCGCCGTCACCAAGGCTGCGGGCCTGGATGTGAACGCCGGTATGGCCTCCGCCTTTGCCGATGCCCTCAAGTCCGTGGATGTGAAGACCGTCCTCGGCAACCTGAGCTTCGGCGCTGCCCCCGCTGGCGGCGCGGCCCCTGCCGGTGGCGCTGCCGGTGGCGCTGCGGCCCCTGCCGGGAAGGCCGCCGCCAAGAAGCCCGAGACGGAGTCCGACGAGGACGACGGTATCGGTTTCGGCCTCTTCGACTAAGCAACCAACTACCTGTAAGTTCTACGCAGAGCACGCATACATATTCTAGTTGGCCCCAGCGCTGTTCACTCTTGTCGTTTCCTTTTTGATGTTCCTTCGCGCCGCCCTCGCCGTGTGACGGAGGAGGTGGGCAGCCAGATTATGGGAAATTAAAACAATTAAAAAGATACCACTCATGAGCAACGCATAACCACAGACACAGGACAAGGTTCATTGCTGTGTCCTCGCCGGTTTGAACTTCTTTTCCCTCAACAACTTCTCTCTCCTCCCTCCTGTGCTCTTTTGCATGCATCGTCGCGGGTATGGAACACGTATGAGAAAGCCTAATATCCCCCCCCCCCCCGCTTTTTTCCCTTCAATATCCCTCACGACGGAAATCGCACGCGGTACCTCTTTTGACCTCTTCTTGTGACTTCCTTTGCATATTTTTTTTTTCTTTTGACCGACTCGGCCCGCTCTCTTCCCTCCCCTCCAACGATGGCTACTCCCAGCGCTATTGTGGGCGTCAGCACCGCCGCCCCCGCGCCGATGGCGCGTCCGGAGAGGGAAATACTGGTCATCTACGCGGGTGGTACGATTGGCATGAAGCGCAACCACCTCGGGGCGCTGGAGCCAAAGAAAGGGTACCTCACGGAGAAGATGAAGACAATGAGCGAGCTGCGCGAGAGCTCTCTCATGGCCCGCTTTGATATCTTGGAGTATGATCCGCTGTTAGATAGCAGCGATATGAACTCTGTGGACTACCTCAAGATCGCCCGCGACGTGGAGAAGCACTACGAGCGCTACGACGGCTTCCTGATTGCCATCGGCACCGACACCATGCACTACGCCGCCGCCGCTCTCAGCTTCCTGTTGTACAACCTCTCCAAGCCCGTGATCGTCACCGGGGCCATGGTCCCGCTTGCCATGCCCTTCAACGACGCACGGCGCAACTTGATAATTGGGATGATGCTGGCCAGCCACCCCGCGATCTGCGAGGTGTGCATCTTCTTTAACGACAGCCTCTTCCGCGGTAACCGCTGCGACAAGGTTCTTCACACCTTTGCCGCCTTCCAGTCGCTCGGCTACCCGGCCCTTGGGGTGATCACTGGGAAGAACTTCGTGGTGCGTAAGCAGCTCCTCCTCCGGCAGCCCACGGGCCGTATCCGTATTCTGTCCGACATGAAGGCCAGGGTGATCGCCTTCCGCATCAACCCGGAGGCGGACGTGGACACGCTGGTGAAGATCGTCTCGTCCCCTCACGAACAGGTAGTAGAAGGAGGGAAGGGCGACGGGGAGCGGCAGTGCCGCCATCCAGGCTTCGTGAACGGCGTGGTGCTCGTCCTCCACGGCGTGGGCAGCCTGGAGGACTGTCAGTCAAGGATTCTGCACCGGATCGCAGAGGCCGCGCAGAAGATGGACGTCGTCATCTGCGTCACCACGCCGGATATTCGAAAGACGCTTTCAGCCACCGCCGTCAGCCGCCTCAAGCACATCGCGCCGGCCTTTGTCTATCTGTACGACATGTGCCTCTCAACAGCCGAAACGAAGCTTATGTACCTCTTTGGCAAGGGCCTCAGCAGCCAGGAGGTGGCCAGAAATATGCTGCTGAACATTCGCGGCGAGATCTCCCCACCCAGCAGGAGCACCAGCCAGCTCTAGCCCCTGTGGGGGGGGAGATGAAGAACGAGGCCGGTGGTGTGGCCCACCTCATGTTTGTTCTTCTAGCGTAGTTCTCTCTGTGTTGTGCGGCCCGCCATTGCATTGGTGATGCGCTTTCTTCATCGCTTGTGCGTGTGGGGGTTTATTTACACCGCAGCGCCTGCCGAAAGACGAGGGGAAAAAAAAAAAAAAAACGAACCAGAGCTAGGCGCGGCATCATTCAAATTACCTCCTTTTCGTATCGCCACCGGGTTGAATTTTTTTTTTTTTTGTTTTGTTTTGCCTCTACTTTTTCGTCGATCTTCCCCCTTTTTTTCCCTTCATCTCCTCTGTGGTTCCCCAGTGAGGGTACCGTGAAACAAACCAACCCATCAACAAACAAACAAAAACTACAAAAAAAAAAAAACAACAACGGCTCATAGCTTTTAATGATAATCTATTGTCATTTGTGTGCTGCGAGTCGTTCTGGCTGGAGCCCCCCCCCCTTTGTTTCGAGGCCCATCTCTCTCATGCCGGAGGGACTCGATGCGGCCTCACAAAAAGTACTTACGTACTTACTTTGGCTACTGTTGGGCACACCAACAGCATTTGAAACACGCAACAAAGACGGAGAAGCGAAAAAGAAACAAGTAGCGGAGACAGAGGCGAAGGTGAAGGCGTTTCTCCCCTAGGCAACGCCGCCCCACAGAGGAGAAGAGAAAACACCAAATGATGAATAAGCAAATGAAAACAACACGGGAAGAGTAGAAAACGGTGAAGTATTGTATTGCCAAACGTCTTACCTTTTTCTTTTCTTTATTATGTTGTTTGTGTGCGGGCGTGCTGGTTTATTTTTTTTTGTTTGTTTTTGGTTTCTGCATTTGTGAAACGAAGAAAAAAACAAAGCTAACCCAAAGAGGACAAACAACCTTTACATCTTATGATTCATATTGTTATCGTTCATAACAACAAGTTGTTGTGCCATCCTGTTGTTCTCTGGAGGACATCGAACACACAGCGATGGGCCACGAGCTGCCGAGTTTGTATTTCATCTTTTTACCTTTTCTTTTCAATCTCCGTTTTCTCCTCGTCTCACGGCACGGCACGGCACGGCACCCACGTACGCGTCTGCTGCTTCACAGTACTGCTATAGGTTTCATTGAGCGTGCGTGTGTGACAAGGGGGCGTAAGACTACTATCGCCTCGCCCATCCACCCCGGACCGCTTGGTGGAGAGGTCTCCTACGTGGCCGTACAGACAGCGACAGTCCCACGCAGATCTCCTATTCAGGCGGCGCGCAGCCATTGGCGTCCTCGCTCCGTTATCGCATACAAAAGGAGTTAACGGGTTTGTGGCATCGGACTGCCCCTTTGAACCTTTACCCTGCGCCAAGCCAAACACGGTGGAGGTCCGGTGGGGCTATCCGGCAGCCCAGTAGAACTGACTTTCTATATCCTATCTCACCCGTTCTCCCCTTCATGTTTCAAAACTCTTGCACTACACGGCAGACCGCAGGTACGAATGATATTCACTCCCTGTTTCTGCCCACCGCTGCGCAGGATCGTGCCGCCTACGCGGCGCTCTGCCCGTTGGTGTATCTCCTCCACCGGAGCGACGAGCCTGCGGCGACAACCTGCACCTCCGCCGGCCCGAGTTCTGCCTGCACCTCTGAGCTGGTGGACGACGACAGCGTGGCCGCCGCATCGGTAAGCTCGCACAACCCCAGAGGCAGCGTGCTCTTCAGCGCGCTGCACCCCCAGTTGGACGGCCTCGTCGCGGTCCTTCGCACGCAGGAGGTGATCTTCTTTTCTATGCGAGAGACGGGCGGCCCGAAGGAGCTGCGGCGCTTCAAGCCGATGCCAGCCATTTCTCCGGCCCAGCGCCGAGAAAAAACGAAAAGGAAGGGCGGCGGCGTTGTGCAGCGAGAGGTAACCGCGTTTTGCCTCGTCCCCCTGGACGTGGCCGTGAGGGTCCGCAGCAGCAGCAGCAGCGCAGCCGCCCTTCCAGGCCCCAGTTCCCTTCTCCGAGGCGTCGTCGGGACCAGCGACGGGCGGGTGAGTGCCTTCACGGAGTATGGGTACGCCTTCAGCTTCACGGCACACCACAGCCCAATCGCCGCGGCCCACGCCATCTATAATCCTGTAGGAGCCGCGGCGGCGGCGGCGGAGGAGGAGGAGGGCCGGCCCAGCAGCCGCAGCCGCAGCCCTCCACGGCGCGCCGTGAACCAGGTGCATGTGACCCTCGATCCCACGCACGCCTCCCACCGGAATGCGGATGTCTACTCGACCTCCACGAGAGCCGCTGCGGCCGCTGCGGGGCCCTTTGCCGCACTTGGCTTCGTTACGGTCGGCAGGGATGGCTCGGTGTGTGTGTGGCGCAAGGCCGAGGGCCTCGTCTTCCGGCCGCGACGGCTCATGGGGGAGCGGCCACTCTTCTCGCGCTGCAGCGCCTTCTCGCTCTACAGCCCACCCCTCGTCCCGCACAGCGCCACAGGTTTTCTCGCCCCCTCGCCGGTGCTGCTGCACGCCACCACTGAGTACTTCTCTGTCTGGCCGGCCATCCCCACCGCCTCGGACAGGCGCCGCGTGTACCCCGACACGTACCCCATTCCCCCAAGTGGTTATGATCGCTGGCACTACGATCTGCCCGCCCTGGTAACGAACGACGGCGGCACCGCCGCAGTCTGCAGCAACGGTGTGTACGCTCTCGTGGCCCGGGACTACAACATCTACCGCGTCAACGCCGTTTCCGACGCGAAGCCAACGCCCATCATGGTGACCTTGCACCCCATTACCGCCATCGATATGGGTGAACACTTGGCGGTGCTCGCCGCGCTGGCCTACGGTGTCGTGCTCATCATCCGCCCCGACGAGTCCTCTGCGGTGCTGCTGTGCGAGTACACTAGCTACAAGGGCCGGCCGCTGCGGCACGTTGCCCTGCACGAGTGCGCCGCCACAATGATCTTGGTGGACAACTTGGGCAGCGTGGAGCTCGTGGTGCTGCCCCGCGCGTACATGGAGACAGCGGCTCGGCAGGCGCAGCTGGAGCCCCCGGGGCTTCACTCTGTGGTCTACCTGCTGCCATCCGTCTGGATGCTGCAGGCCCGTGCGGCCCTCGACGACGCCGTGGAGGCAGAGCGTTCACGCCGCGAGGCACGCCTGGACGAGCAGGACGTCATGCACTCCTTGGTGCTGGCAGATACCCTGCCGTCTGGGTGCCCGTCTCCCCGCCGGGCGGTGCCAGCAGCGGTGCGAGCGGTCTTTGCGCGGCTGCGAGGCCGACGGCACCGGATGCTCCATGCGAACACGTCATCCTCGTCGGTTATGATGGCTTCGCTCCGGGGTGGGCAGCAGACAGCTGCCTCGCTGCAGCGCTGCCAGGAAGCCTTGATGCTTGCCCGCCTCGCCACCCAGCAACCAGAATCCGCCGTCGTCGCCGGCTCCTCCCGGCTCCCGGGAGAGGAAGAAGACAGCAATGCGCCGCCGCACCAGTGGGTGGCGTTCGCTGCTCCCGGCACGACGCCCCCCCCCCCCCCCCCCCCTCCTCCGGTGCTGACAGAGGAGAACCACCTCTAGAGCGCCACAGCAACACTCACAGGGCCAGATCGGCGTCTCGGGACGGCAAGGACGGCAGCCCCCTAAACCGCGTAGAGCGCGGAGGAGAGACGTAGGCCGAGGCCTCTAGGCGGAGGAGGTGGAGGTGGAGGTGGTGGAGGTGGAGGCGGGCCAGCGGTTTTAATTCCTGCGGGTCTCTCTGGAGATGGACGCAGGACACGCACCGTACCGCTCACGTTGGGAGAGCATACCGAAGAAGATGACAATGAAACAAACAAATGCATATAATAATAATAATAATAATAAATACGTGGTCCAGTCCGGCTCATGGCGGCTGGAGGCACATCGCCCAGGGCCCATTGTATTTGTATTGTCGCTCGGTGTGGGCGCCGTTCTCCGGAGGATTTCGCTCACTTCTGATCCTGACCCCTCGAAACTGCCGCTAACTTTTTTTTTCTTCTTCTTCTCCCTCACACGTTTCCGCCTCTGTGCTACTGTCCTTCTTGTGGACTACTACGCCGTAACGCCTTGCTTGCTTGGAGAACGAGCGTAACGTATATATTTTACTTTTTTTTTTAAAAAAAAAAGTAAAAAAAAAAAAGAAAAGAAAAGAAAAGGAGAGGAGAAGTTCCGTACCAAGCTCTCGGACACTGAAACGGCTAGCGTTCCCAGTCGAGGTATATTATCCCCAGTGCTTGGCGTGCCTTCCCGTGCGTACCTTTGCCACTTTGGTGGCCCTCTCTGCCATACGAGTTGACGAGCCGTACTGCCCGGCGTTGCCGTAGGCGAGATGTTCCGGATGGGTGCGGCGGCGGCCCTGCTCGCCTCGCAGATCCCACGGAGCGCCTGGGACCCGGCACACCACAACGAGAACTGGACCGACAGCTACGGCACAGACATCGCAGAACGCCGCCAGTGGCCCTCAAAGCGTTGGAGCGTGGGCCTGGTACCGCGAACCCCCAAGGATTGGCTCAAGTATTCCACCCGCAATCTCGCGTACGCCTACAACGGGGCCCTGCGTGCGTGCGATGCGTTCCCCGAGATGTTGGAGCTGTACAAGGAAATGAAGCAGCGCGGGGTCAAGGTGGACGTGGACACCCTCAACGCTCTCCTGACCCGCGGCGCCCGCTTTGAAGGCCTCCAGGTGGATGATTTATTCCTGCTCTTCGATGAGATGGTCGGCCTCGGCGTCCGGCCGGACATCGCGGCGCTGGAGACACTCCACACCGTGCTCGACCACAGCGCCGGCATGCCGGTGGAGTGGAGGGAGGTGCGGCGGCGGCAGCTGGTGGAGTGGTACAATCGTGTAGCGGTAGAGGTACTGGAACGACTAAAACCTAGCGACACGCATCAGATGCAGCAGCCCGTGGACGCCTTGATGCGCCAGCAGATGCAGCGGCTGCGCGGAAATCTGCAGCAGCTGCAGGCGAGCATCAGTCCTCATGTCTACCGACAGTATTTCCACTGCCTGCAGAGCTCTTCCGTGCTACTGCACGAGCTGCATAACTTTCTGTGGGAGTTCGTGCAGCCCAGCCACCACGCCACACACATCACAGCGCTTGGAATGAGTATCCCAGCGGTCTGGACCGTCATGCGCCGCCCGGCGCTGCCCGGGACGACCCTAAGCGCCACAGCGGTCTACCCCAAACACACCGCCACCGAGGGCTTCCGCGTGACAGACTTCGAGGACAGCGATGTGTGCTCGGTGTTCCTTGCCGCACTGGAACGCATCGTTGACGCGGACTTCCAGCTGGACCCACCCAACGTCTCGGGGCGGCGGCTGTTTCTGAGTCTGCTCACGATATTGGAGGCCACCGGCGTGCTTGTCACCAGCGATCTTCTCGCGCAGCTGATGGATGTGGTCAAGTACGGGGAGGAGGACGCGGTGAGGGACACGTACGCCCAGCGGGTGCTGCGCCACGCCGTCAAGGGCCTGCGCACGGTGCCGGTGGATCCGCACAAGGAGACCTGGCAGGCTCTGCAGCCCGTCGACGGCCGGATCATTGGGCGGTATCTCGCCAGCCGGCACCCGTGGTCCCTGCACCGTATCCACTTCGAGGCGGGCGGGGCCCAGTTCCGAACGTACGCGCCGGCGATCAGCAGCGGGGCGCCATCCCTCTCCCACGAAGATGCCAACTCGCAGGCAGAGGAGGGCGGAGCGCGAGGGAGTGAGGCCGGCGACGCCAGCCCTCCACCCGTCCTGGCACAGCGCCCAGGCCAGCTACCGTCCCTGCACGTCGAGCAAAACCGCACTCCCGAGGCGTTCGCAGCGCGCTGGGCGGATGTGAAAGCGCTGATTGAGACCACCGGCGTCCTGGCGGCACCAACGATGGCGATGGGATCCACTGCCAGCGGTGGAGCCGATGCCGACAAGATGGAGGCAGCGATGGAGGTGTTCACTGGCCAGATGGTGCTGCTGCGTACCGCCGCAACGGGGCATCGGTACGAGACCCTGAGCGAGGCGCTGGCGACGCAAGCTGGGGGCGCCGAGCTGCAGCAGCAACAGCAGCAGCTCGGCGCCAGCGGGGTGGTTACGGGGCCAGTGGCGGCGCTCGACTTTGGGGTGTGGCAGCTGCTGCTGCAGTATCTCAAGGAGGTGCACCTGGAGATGGAGCAGTTCATGGCTAGCACCGGCGGTGCAGCGGAGCCGGAGTTTGAGTGCTGGGAATCTATGCTGGTGGCGCTGCGCTGCGTGCTGGACTACTGCACCGCAGCGCGTGGCCGGCTCGGGTCAGATGCCACCGCCACCCACAGCAGCGAGGCGGTCGAGCGCCTCTTTGAGGAGGCAGCAGCACTGCGGAGCCGCCTTGTGGAGGAGTCCCGCACCCGATTCGGGGGCCGGCTCCGCGTGCTGTGGCTGCAGGAAGTCTGAGATACGACACCGCATAACGCACCGTCATCACCATCACCAGTCGGTGGGAGGCGCACTGGGCCCTAACAGCGAGTGTGTGTGTGTGTGTGTGTCTGTTCACCTCGACGGGACAGATATTAAAACAAGAAGTGCATG
The DNA here is from genome assembly GCA_010157825.1 of Vickermania ingenoplastis. Lineage (NCBI taxonomy): Eukaryota > Euglenozoa > Kinetoplastea > Trypanosomatida > Trypanosomatidae > Vickermania > Vickermania ingenoplastis. The sequence goes on along the minus strand of VFSE01000051.1, from coordinate 38,910 downwards.
AAAGTAGGCTTTTGGCTCAATGAACTCCTGTGCCAAGCGACGGCACACGGAAATCTTCGACTTGCCGCTCTTATCGCTCTTATCCTGCTCCACTTGTCTATTTTTATTTCCCTTTTCTGTGCTTCTTTGGTGTTTTTGTTGTTGTCTGTCGCGTTTTTTCGGGGACTGCATTAGTAATTCATTGGAAGAAGAATAGGAACAGGATCCGATTCGACTTCACTCTTCAGACCGATGGATACCCCCGCTTCTCCGTCGCCGCCGCCGCCCGCCCAGATGCCCTTTACGGGCGGCATGGGCAATAGGGGCATGGGTGGAGGCCCGCTAGGGGGCATGGAAAATATACAGCTGTTAATGCAGTATTTACCATTGATCCAATCGTTTTTTTCTGCGATTCCTGGTGTGCTGGTGGGCTTTTCCCTTACCATTCTTCTCTTCCTTGGCTTGTTTGGGGTCGAGGGCTTCCAGGCCTTTATCGCCCCCTTCGCCGGGTTCCATCTGATGGCACTCTTGTGCTACCGCGAGGTACACGATGTTTGCCGGCATGCGCTCTGGCAGATGCGATGGAGGCGGCTCAAGATACGCAGCCGCAAGGCGCTGCATCGGGATATCGCGGTGCAGTTCCGTGAGAAGTTGGATTAGTCGAGAACAGAACAGAACAGAAGAGAAGAGGCGGCGGGGCGGGGCGGCGCATTGCCTTCGAATGCACTTTCTATTGGTTCAAGATACAGCTAAATCGCTGCCGTCACCGTTTCTTCTTCTTGTTGGTTGCTGTGCGGCCTCAACGGACGCCTTATGGAAGGCCAAGCGCAGGGACGCAGCGGTGCTGCATTGTTTAGCATTGGCCTTGGCCTGAAGGCTCCACCATCTTGCGCGGGGTGTGGGGTGGCGCTCTTAACTTCTTGGCTTCTCTTTCTCTTCTATCATATTTTTCTTATTTTTATTTTCATCTTTATTATTATTATTATTATTTATTTTTCTTTCTAGCTGCTTTTACGCTACGGTTCTTTCGGCGAGCCCACGCGCCGCACCACCACCACCAGTACCAGTATTATCAAATCTATATTCACCGAACGCGATGAACAACGTGTCGCTCTTCACCTCTGATGGCTTCTACATTGGCTGTGCAAGAGACCTACTCCCAAGCGACGCGGCTTCCCCAGAGGAAGGGGTAGCAGTGGAAGCAGAGAAGCCCGCGGTGCATGCAGAGGCGGCGGTGGACGTGGAGGCAGATGATGGCGCACACCTCGTTTCTCTGTTTCGGCTCTTCCTCCAGCTGCACCACCCACAGGCGGCGGATGACGGCGCCGATCATGACGCCCACCGAAGCTGGGTGGAGGACGAGGAGGACGAGGCCGACGCCTTCGTCGGGCCGCCGTACCCCGTGTTCCTCGAGCCCAGAGGGGGGCGAGTGCTCGGCAGAAAGCCTGCGCTTCTTCGCCCGCCACGCCGGCGGCGAGCTGGGCGGCGCCTGGAAGGGGGAAGGCCGCAGCGGCAGCGGCAGCGGCAGCGGGGGCAGTGCTGTGCCGAGGGACGCCACCAGGCTGCTCAACACAAACCGCAGCGCCAGCGGCGCGGATGAACTGCCCCTGCTGCTCGCTCTCGGACCTCCGTCCGCGATGCGGCCGCCCGGCGGCGGCGCGACGCTCATCGTGGAGACCTCCAACCGGCGTCTCTCCTGCACGGCGAAGCCGCTCCCCTTTCCCGTCGTGAAGGGCGGCGGCAGGGCCCCAGCGGTGGTGGAGTCGGGCCTGCGGCTGGCACCGCCGATTGTGTTTTGCTGCGCTGCCGCGCCGCTCTGACGACGCCCCACGTCCGTCTCCCGTCCCGTTACTGCTGGGTACCGGTGTATATCCTACTAGGGCAGGTGCTCTGCATCTCCGACGAGGCGGGGGACTGGATCGGCTCGGCTTGCCTGTCTCTTCTTTGGCGAGACGGCGAGGACTAGACTAGCGTCTTGCCGGAGGGTGTGTGGTAGGGGATTTTTTCTACCCCCTTTTCTATCCTTTGACGACCCAAACGGCGTCGGCAAAGACAGAAACTCGAAAATAAATCCAAAGTACAGGAGCCTCGGCAAGACAGCGCCGAGGCCCTGCCAGCCAAGATGCGGCACGGTATGCCTCCTGTCCTTGTTCGCTGCGCCACTTTCATGCATATAACATATATCAACTGAAAAATGAATCCTCCACCTATTCTTCTTCTCTTTTTCTTTATTATTATTATTATTATTCTGTCACAATTTTTCTCTCTCCCTTTTCCCCACTGCTTGGGCCTGGTGGTGATCTATAACAGGTTGTTTATATTTGGAGGGAAGTACCGCCATACTTTCAGCCAGAAAGAAACGAACACTTCAACACGCTACACACACCTGTATACAAGAGCGACCTCCTCCGCTGTGTCGCTCTCCTTCGCTGTGCAGTCGTGTTCTCTTGGTGAAAAAATAACGATTCCTTTTTGACCACACTAGAGAGAGAGAGAGCACCAGCCGCCTTTTTTTTTTTAGGCTTTAGGCTGGGCGCGTCACATTGTTTTATTCCGAGTAGAAGCCATTCCCTCAACCGCACTCAAAACTTACTTCCCTCCTTTTCTCAGAGTCGCCGCCTGCCCCGCCACTTTAGCACGCTACGCCTCGGTGAGAAGAAGAAGAAGAAGAAGTCTCGTGCGTTGATTGTTACCGCAGTGCCAGCTCCACCCCCCCATTCTTCATTTGGAGTTCAAACGCACCGTGACACACAGCTGATTGGTCTCTTACGGTTTTGTTTTTGTTTTTGTTTTGTCTTTTTTCATTACGCCGTACAACAGAAAGCGAAGGGCGATATCGATCCCTCTGCTTTGCTTAAACAGAAAAAAAGAGAAAAGAAAATAAATTAAAGACGAGAGCGTGTAGTAAACGAATAGAAGACTCCCACTCGCACACCAGCACGGATTCATGAGCTGCTGCAGTGGCGATGATGTTAGTGAGAGCCCCTCGAGGGCCAACTCGCGCTCCGCCTCCGCCAAGAAGGCGCCCCCGCCTAAGCACGTCGAGGCGCCGCCAGCGGATGAACTGCTGCTCAAAGAGGCTGCCTGCCGCCAGGAAATCACGATGCATGAGGCCGGTGAGATCGTGAAATGTATCGGTGGAGCGGAGCAGGCCGTTCGCAACGCGGTGGAGGAGGACGAGTCGGCATCGCGCTCCCGTATCGGCCCGCTGCCCAAGGTCGAGGCGGCCAACGATAACTCCAGTAGCCCGTATATTACCTTTTCGGACGATGATTCCTCTGCGATGTCGACCATTTCGTCCGAGGAGCCGCTGGATGTGATCGTTGTCCGCGACGGCGCCATTCGCTCCGCTGCCCTCGGACTGCATCTCTTCACCCCCAGGGCGAGCGAGTTCGGCGAGGAGGAGGAGGACGAGGAGCACCGCAGCGCCTCCAACCTGGGCGACATCAACATCCCCGACAACGACAGCGATAACAGCGATGGCGAGCCGCTCCTCGCCTCGTGCAGCACCTCGGTCGTCAGCCGTAGCGTGTACCCCCCCTCCAGCACCGGGTTGGAGTCCGTCGAGCGCAGCCCGGCCCGCCGGCACCGCAAGGCGCCGGAGGAGGTCCCGTCGCCGCCAGAGGAGGAGGAGGAACCGCCAGAGGAGGAGGAGGCGCAGGAGGAACAACCCGAACCCGAACCCGAACCCGAACCCGAACCCGAACCCGAACCCGCGGTGGAGGAGCACCCCGTGGAGGAGGCCGAGACCCGCACGCCTTCGGCTGACACCAACACGGTCGCTGCGGAGCCGTCGCAGGCGCGGGAGGAGCCCGAGGAGGAGGAGGTTGAGCCGGAGGAGGAGGTTGCGGAGCGATCGCGCCACGACGTCTCACCCACGCGTCTGATGGCGGACACCCGGGACGCGAGCGAAGGCGCCGCGTCAGTGGAGCAGATCCTCGAGGAGCCGGCGGAGGACGACAACGAGGGGGAGTGGATGCACCACGGTGGATCGGTGCTGCACGCCTGGAACGACAGCGACGCGAAGCCGGCCGGGGGCGCCCCCCGTGAGCACAGCGAGCGGGAGGCTGAGGAGGCCCAAGAAGAACAGCCGGATGGCGAGCAGGCGGATGAGGAGGCGGGGCCGGCGGTGTCTCTGTGCTCCCCGCTGGGCCACCACTCCCTCGAGAACTCCGCCGGGCAGGACCCATCGGTGTCCGCCACGTGGGAGGAGGCCGTGGCCGAGGGCGATGGGGATGGGGAGTGCCTCCACCATGGTCGCACGCCGGCCGAAGGGTCCTCCTTACACGCGGAGGGGTTGACACCTGTGAAGAAGGACGAGAGCGAGCCAAAGGATGCGTCTCATGTCGAGTCGCCCGCGAAGGAGCTCCGTAATGAGGAGGAAGAGGAGCAAGAGAAGTCGAAGAGCACACAGATGGCGGAAGAGGAAGGAAAGGCATCGAGCGAGCCAAAGGATGCGTCTCATGTCGAGTCGCCCGCGAAGGAGCTCCGTAATGAGGAGGAAGAGGAGCAAGAGAAGTCGAAGAGCACACAGATGGCGGAAGAGGAAGGAAAGGCATCGAGCGAGCCAAAGGATGCGTCTCATGTCGAGTCGCCCGCGAAGGAGCTCCGTAATGAGGAGGAAGAGGAGCAAGAGAAGTCGAAGAGCACACAGATGGCGGAAGAGGAAGGAAAGGCATCGAGCGAGCCAAAGGATGCGTCTCATGTCGAGTCGCCCGCGAAGGAGCTCCGTAATGAGGAGGAAGAGGAGCAAGAGAAGTCGAAGAGCACACAGATGGCGGAAGAGGAAGGAAAGGCATCGAGCGAGCCAAAGGATGCGTCTCATGTCGAGTCGCCCGCGAAGGAGCTCCGTAATGAGGAGGAAGAGGAGCAAGAGAAGTCGAAGAGCACGCAGCTGGCGGAAGAGGAAGGAAAGGCATCGAGCGAGCCAAAGGATGCGACTCATGTCGAGTCGCCGGAGAAGCTGCTGCAGGGGGAGGAGGACGTCTCGCCCATTGAGTCCGTCGACAACGTTGAAATGTCGGAGCGAGAGGAGGCGGTGAACCGCCAGCTCTTCACGGCGGAGGAGGAGGAGGACGAGAAGGCTCGCAGCGCCCGGTGCCATCACAAAGATTCCATGCCTCTCTCGAACGACGTCACCCCCACCCAGCCGGAGAGCGAGCGGTCTGCCGAGATGAAAAGTTGCACCAAGCCCACAGAAGAAGAGGCGGAGGCCGCCCGCCGCCTCGCCGCGGAGGAGGACGAACGGCAGCGCCTTGAGCAGCTCTCGGATCTTGACCCGGTGGTGCGCTGGATGCTGGAAAAGGACGCCTACTACGAGGAGCTGCGCATGACGAAACAGAACGCCATACTCATCGCGCGCACCTCCGCCGAAGACGACACCGACAGCTCGTCAGAAGTGGCGCAGCAGACCGAGGCGGCACCAGACGTGGCGCCGGCCCTGCTGCCCATGCGGCACCCGTCACACGGCCAGGAGCCGTCCTTCTTCCCCGACAGGGAGGACAACCAGCGCCTCCTCCGCAGCCTGGAGATGCTCATGGCCGAGCGGGTCGAGCAGCTGAAGGCGGACTACCGCCGCGCCAGCGAGGCCAAGGCCCGGGCGGAAGCGGTGCTGCGGGACCGCCTCGCCTTCGTCTTCGACGCGCTCGAGAAGAAACACGAGATGGAGCTTCCCCAGTCGCGACTCAGTCTGCAGCTCCACGACGACCCGCTCTTCAGCCGCCTGCTGACCGAGCACACCGAGCTGCAGGCCCTGCTGGCCTCCCCAAAGGCGACCGCCGAGGACGACATCCGGCGTGAGCGGCTCGAGGAGGCGCTGGGCGAGCGCGCGGCGGAGCTGATGAAGGCGCAGGCGGCGGAAGAGGCGAAGTGGCGAGAAACGCTTTCCTTCCTGCCGCGAGAGCGCATCCCCGTGTCTCTGTCTCTCGTCCCGCTGCGCTGCCTGTACCTGGATGACAAGCCAGAGTTCATGGACCTCCTGAAGGAGATGGACTACCTCCCCGAGGTGGACTTGAATGGAGAGCGTACGTTTGAGGAGGCGCGCCTTCATAAGGAGCTGACGTCGGTGGTGGAGCGCATTGCGGAGGAGGAACACCTGCTGTCGCTACGGAACTGGGTGGACAACTACAACATCTACGAGCAGTACCCCTTCCTGCCCGAGCTGCCCAACAGCCTGCGCTTCAGCGACATCCGCTGGCTGGATGACTCTCGGGTGCGCACCCAGGCCGCCACCCTCAGTACGATGAACCGCTGCAACTACACGGCGGAGCAGAAGGCGGAGCTCCGCCAGGCGCTGGTCGATCACACCGTCGAGCTCGCGCTGGGGACGCTGCGGGCCAACGAGCGCGTGGCGCAGCAGTACCCGGTGCTTCCTCTCCGTGTCGGTGGTGTTTTGCTTGCCGATCTCCCGCTGGAGGTGGACAGCGAGTTCCAGGAGCTCTACGCCGCACGCACCGCCGACGATTTATCGGAGGCGGACCGCGACGAGGCCCAGCGCGCTCTGCTGCGCCGTGCCGGGATCCTGGCGTGCCGCAAGAAGGCGCTGGAGATGTTCCGGTATGATGAGAACGAGGCGATCCGCGCCCGTCACCCCTTTTTCCCCTACGGCGAAGTCTGCTTGCTACCCCTCCGCGACCTGCGTGTCGAGAAGAGCAAGAAGATCCGCAAGGTCATGCGCCAGCGCGTCTACGCTATTGGTGCGCCGGCTGGCAGCCCCGACCGGGACGCCGTGAAGCAGATCGACATGGAGCTGCTCGCCTACTGCACCATCAAGGCCCAGGAGGTGCTGCAGAGCAACCACAGGCACTCGCAACAGTACATCTGCCCCAGCGCCAGGGATAAGGCGTCGGTCCCCTTCCACGCACTGCACGCACTAACCGACGACGAGGTGGTGTCGGACATCCGCATTCTGAACAAGGCCAGTGGGAAGAAGGACGCCGCCTCGCCCCGCGGCGAGAGGGAGGAGGAAGAGGCCGAGATGGCCCGCGAGCGCATTTACCGTCGCTGCGATGAGCTCGTCACGCGCTACGAGTCGACCGAGGAGCAGATGGCGATTGATCTGCTCCACCTCCGGGAGCGCAATCCGTGTTGCACGCATGATGTCAACCCCGTGGTGGAGACCGATGCCTGCTTCCAGGCGCTGCGAACGATGTACGTGGACTGGTCCAAGATTCTCCTCCCCCCGCATGAGCTGATGCGTGCCACCGAGGCAGAGATGCGGAACCGCGCGACGATGCTGGTGGGGGATGAGCGCTGCGTGCTGGACGCCGTCTGCGCCTACCACCAGGCCGATGCCAACGTGCGTCTCTCGCGGTGCGGCCGCGCGTCGGCGGCGGAGATTCTGCCGCTGGTGCAGGAGCGCGACGAGGCGTACTACGCCCACCAGCTGTGGCAGCTGCGCCACCTCCGCCGACGCCTCCCGCCGCTGCTGGAGGAGGAGCAGAGCGGGCTGTGGGACGACGGCGCGTGGGACCTCTTCCACGCGCCCGAGAGCGACACGTACTACCTCTTCCTACAGGGGAAGAAGTACGAGTTCGCGGTGGAGGGCCGACTGGCGGCGAGCCGCTGCGCCGAGGAGCTCATGAAGCGCCGCGCCCAGCAGCTGGCGGAGGACGGTGAGCGCCAGGCCCGCGCCCAGCAGCGCAGGCACCAGTCCTGGCTCCAGCACTACCACTTTCTCCGCGTCCCGCCCGCACTGGCCTTCCTCTCGCAGGACTACCTGGGCAAGGACGCCGTCTTCCGCGAGCTGGATGAGGAGCGCTGCCGCCTCCTCCGCCCGCCGGTGGATCTTCAGGAGCGGTACCCCTTCCTCGCCACCACCCTCGACGGTATTCGTATATCAACCCTCGGCCTCGATACCGACCCTGTCTTCCTGCGGCTGGCGGCGGCAAAGGAAGACATCGTCGACCCCTTCCGCCGGCGCCTCGGGGCGGTGAAGAAGGTCGAGCGCGCGTTGAAGAAACGCTTCTACGCGTGCATGACCGACTTCCTTAACGAGGAGCGGCGCCTCACCGAGCGCTACGCCTTCCTCGAGCTCCCGAAGTTTGCGGTGCCCTTGCAGGACCTCCATCTGCAGGACGACGACGTCTTCCGCTGCCTGCAGGCGCAGTACGAGGAGGTGCGGGAGCGCCTCATGGAGAAGGGCCTCGGCACCCCGACCCGGCGCCAGCACTCTGTCACGGGCCACATCGACACCATTCAGGCCGATACCCAAGAGCTCCGCCGGAAGGTGCTGCTGCAGCGTGCGATGCGGGACCGTGCGATCCTGCTAGCCCGCGAGGAGTACCTGTGGAGCTCTGCCAAGCTGATGGAGATGGACAGCCTCAACACGCGCCTCCCTACGCTGCCTGCAGAGCCCGCAAAGGGAATCCGGTTGACCGACCTCGAGCTCCTCAGGGACTACCGGTTCCTCAAGCTAGCCCTGGACGTTGAGGAAACGCAGCAGGCGCTCAAGAACATGCAGAACAACCCTGATGCCACACCTAAGCAGCTGCACCTCGCCTCCGAGTACGTCGAGAAGGCGGAGCTGGACCTCGAGATGTACGTTCATGAACGAGCCCAGGAATGCCTCGCCGCCGTGAAGCGCGCCCGGGAAACATACCCGGACCTGCCGGAGCGGGTGCGAGGCGTGCTCGTCTCGCAGCTCACTCTGCCTCCGCCAGAGGAGGTGGAGGCGCTCGCCCAGCAGGCGATGCAGGCTGCCACTGCCACGGTGAAGGAAGAGGCGGAGGCCCAGGAGACGAAGAACAGCTCCAGAAAGTCTTCCACGACGTCAAACAACGCTGCTGGCAGCGAGGTGCCCATCCCCGTTGTGGAAGAAGAGCCGGGAAGCTTGGAGGAAGTGGACACCCCTGGCAGTCAGCCCGCTGCGGACACCAAGGAAGAGCAGCCCTCTACTGCCGCCGATGAGACGGAAGAAGCAAACTACTTGGCTGCCATCCGCGCTCGTCGCCAGGCAGTCTATCGGGCTGCTGCGATTCATGTGAAGGCGCTGCAGCTGTATGACATCGATGAGAACAACGCGGTTCGTGCCCGCAATCCCTTCATGGAATGGAACGATGTCCGTGGCGTGCCGCTGGTCCAGCTGATCGTCCCCGGTATGAACCGCGACTTCGTGGACGGCCGCAAGCGGTGGCTGCAGTGCCTGGCCCGCGAGACGTGCCTTCGTGAAGAGATGGTAATCGTGGAGACGAGCCTCCGCAGCATCATGATGCGTGTGGCCCTGGAGCACATCGAGAGCGGTGCTGCCCAGGCCGATGTGGCTCGGAAGGCCGGCGTGGATGTGCTGTGCATCTCTAACTTCCTGCAAGACTTGCTGACAGCGATGGACATGGGCTCCATCACCGGCACGCGCAGTCTACCTGAGTGGAGTAGGAGCGCAGCCAAGGAGGCCGAAGACACCGCACTGCGCAGCGGCGAACTCCTGTTCCGCACCGATCGGGCCTTCACGGAGTGCAAAGACGCGTTCGTGGAGCAACTGCGCCACCTACGCGAGGCGCATCCGCTCGTTACCTCTGACGTCAACCCGGCCATCTCGACGGACGCGAAGTTGAAGAAGCTCGAGTGTAGGTACTCCCGGCCCATGGAGGACTTCACACAGCACATCAAGAGCGCCCTGTCGCAGATGGATAGCGTTGCCCGCACCATCCAGCTCCGCGCCGCTGCGCTTGTGTTAGACGACTCCTTTGTGCTGGACGCCGCCCCACGCGACCGCCGCCCTAGCAACAAGCAGAACAGCTCGAACCCGGTGGTGGACATCTTGAGCGCCCCGAACTCGTCTCGTAGCGCCAGCGCGAGCCTCCACGCGAGGAAGATGGCCCTACCTGAGGATGAAGCCGAGGAACTCGATCACGTGGAAGACCTCCCGGCGGTGCAGTACGAGCGGCTGCGGGAGCGCTGTGCCTACTTCCTTCGCGATCGGCACCACTTCCACCGCATGGTTGGGTTTAATGAACTGCGGGAGCGAGGCGGCAAGCTGCTGCCCCGCCGCCGTCGCCGCAAGGAGGGCTCGGTGAAACGTAGCCTCAGCCAGCTGTCGGAGCCCGTCGCAGTGCCGGACAACGAGTGCTCCGAGATCAAGGAGGACAGCGCGGACACCAGCGTCGTAACGAGCTACTACAACCCCCCCGACTCGCACCGCACCGGCACCTCCGCCGGAGGCCGCAGCAGCTCCCGTGAGATGACGGCGCGCAGCCGACGGATGCGGGACATGCGCCACGCCCAGTTCTCCCGTCACAGCGATGAACCTTCGCGTCAGGAAGATGAAGCCCCAGTGGCCGCGGCGCAGGACAACGCAGGGGAGCAGCAGCCGGCATCGCAGCCCATCGAAGCGATCGAGGAGAACGCAGGGGAGCAGCAGGCGGCAGAGCAGCCCATCGAAGCGATCGAGGAGAACGCAGGGGAGCAGCAGGCGGCAGAGCAGCCCATCGAAGCGATCGAGGAGAACGCAGGGGAGCAGCAGGCGGCAGAGAAGCCCATCGAAGCGATCGAGGAGAACGCAGGGGAGCAGCAGCCGGCAGAGCAGCCCATCGAAGCGATCGAGGAGAACGCAGGGGAGCAGCAGGCGGCAGAGAAGCCCATCGAAGCGATCGAGGAGAACGCAGGGGAGCAGCAGCCGGCAGAGCAGCCCATCGAAGCGATCGAGGAGGAACCGGCGGGAGGAGTGCCTGAAACGCTCGAAGCGGTGGAGGACTACCCCAAGCCCGCTGAGGCGCTCGATGCCGTGGAACTAGAGCCGCAGCAGCCTCTGGCACCCGCGCCTCCACCGCTCGGTGAGCTCAAGGAGGAACGCCGTGTGCGACGTCGCCGCCGGCACGAGGCCCCGCGTGGCGCTGACTCCGCCCCTGCACAACTGCAGGAGGTACCGATGGAAGAACACGGTGAAGTGCTCGAGAATGTGGGAAAGTACATCGACGGCACGGCAAACGATAATGCTTCGGATCACTCCCGCAGCAGCAGCCGTGCGAGATCGTACTCCAAGAAGGCGCGACGCGCCGCACGCCGCAGGCAGCCGCTGGCAGCGGCACGCCTACGGGCCTCGATCCGCCACGCCAAGCTGCAGGACGACGAAGAGCTTGCAGGTGAGATCCCTGCTGGGCTCTTCAGCGACCTGCTGCCCGACAAGCGCCTGATGAGCAAGCAGGAGCGCGAGATGAGGGAGACGACGACGTACATTCAAAGTGTGCTGGCCCGGTGCGCCAGCTCAATGCAGCGCGGTATGCTGGAGGAGGAGGTGCGCGCAGACGCCGACGCGATGAAGCTCGTGTTCGAGCACCAGGACCTGCAGCACGCGTGCGCCCACCGGGGACCCAAGCCAATCTTCAAGGCACGCCTGGCAGAGATTGACGAGGAGCTGATGGAGTGGATCTCTGACACCACGCGGTCCAAGGCCAACCCTCCCACAAAATCTGTTCTGGAGGCAAACACGGCGAGCATCAAGCGGGAGCGCGCGATCGCGCGCCGCCTCAAGCAGCGGCGCGCTACTTCCAGCGTGGACCGCGTGCCGACGGACTTCTGCAAGAGCGAGGCCATGACCACCTACAACCCGAGGAGCGTTCCACAGGTGTGGGCGCACCTCACTGCGGAGCAGCTGGAGGCGGACGAGAAGCTGTGGGCCATGATCAACTCCTCCAGCTGCAGCGAGAAGGATGTCTTCGCCCACCTGTGCAGAATATCCAACGAGAAGGAGGAGCGCAACGAGGCGCTCTTTGAGGCGTACCCGTTCCTTCCCGTCGTCACCTGCGGCCTGTCCATGGAGGACATCGGGTTCGAGGCAAACCCGGACTTTAAAGAGGCGCTGACGTCCCCCGGCTCCGACCTTCTCACGCAGCAGCAGCGCATGCGGGCCGTGGTCGAGCGCCTCGCCAGGGAGAGGGCAGCGGTAGGAAGGGGCGACAGGAAACCCTAAAGCGAAGGGAGGAGGGAGGAGGGAGAGGGCGGAGGACGCCTACACACACACACACACACACACACATACATACAACTACTAGCTGTACTATATAATAGATATTCCTTTACACAACGCTGCATTTTTTTATTTTTATTTTTGCTCATGCTCTAGTGCGTATGTGTGTGTGAGGGGAGCATACATTCTTTCTCCCTGTATGTGTTGTGTTTATGTTTATCGCACGTGTTGTGTTTTCTTTTGTTCCCCCCCCCTCCCCTCCCCACGATAGGGTCGTGTGGTGATGGGAAAAGGTTTACAATGGGCACAACAGCTTTCTTTTCCTGTTACCTTTCTTTTTTTTTTTCAGTGCACACCTCAGTCCGTGCCGATTGTTTGCTCTTTTATACGGATCAGGAAGGCTTGTGATATGAGCACGACCCTCCATTCCTGTAATCCTATTCGTTTATTTCTATTAGTTTTACCATTATTATTATTATTATTATCATTTTTCGTTTATTCTATAGATGTTTATACTGAAAATGCATATGTGAGAAGAGCAATTCCAGATGAGACGTTTTTAGTTTTTATTGTATTCCTTGTCCAGAGATATTATGTGTACACGAACACAAGGGACCTGGTCTGTACCGAAGGACCTCTTTGGATGCGCCGATGTCCCTCTCGTTGAGTCTCCCTTCCCATTTCTCTTTCACCCGGAATGTGGAAGACATAACAACACAGAGAGAGACGCCCAATAGATCATGTCCTTCAGCACCGATGATGGCAATTATAACGTACCCGAATGACCCTCCCACACTCATCCTGTTCTACTACAACGTATTACCATTATTATTATACATTCGTTCGTTCGGTTATTTTTTTTTTCCGTTTGTTTCTATAAAGAGTATATTATTATTTTTCATTATTAGAGAATTTGAGGAGATGAGGGAAAAGAAAAAAAAAGGAAAAAAACAACAACAAAAAAAAATGTTTCGCTGCTCCACAGAGGTGTCTCCTTTTCTATCACTGTATCTCCCTGTTTCACTGCACATTCCTTCCGTTGAGCCGCCTGGAGGTGGTTTTTGTCCGCCCCTGTAACAGCTGTAGGAACACTAAATCCGTGTCGCCTTGGAACAAATAAATAGACGTGTCAACCTGCCAGTGTTGGCTGCGCTCTGGCTGCTGTGGCGGCTGCCCAGAGATGCACCAGCACACACATGAAAGAATGACGAACAAACATTTGCATAAACTGCCCTATTTCCAACAAATAGACCCCACAAAACACACACACACACACAAAACACACACACACACATCAAGGCGCATTAGATACACGCAAAGAAACCTTTTCCTGTTGTTGGTACACACCACCACACACGCACCACTCGTTACTGTGGGCTCATTTTTATGTATTGTATTCAAGATCAGCTCTCCCCCCCCCCCCATCCCCCCCTTTTTTTTTACGTCCTGTCTGAGCCCCTGGCGGTGCTCGTCTCTAGGGGTATTCGCGAGAGAGGAAAGATGCAGAAGGCGGCGTATGGGACGATGTAAAGCACACAGTTTCTTCAGTTTTGTGTCGCAGTTTTACGAGAGAGCTTTACGGTGATATATTAAAATATTCATTTCTTTTATGGATGTATGTTATTATTATTATTATTATTATTACTGTTAAGGATGTATCTGGAACACCCAGTTCAAGATAGTATTTTTTTTTTTCTGTTTTCCGTTGGTGAGTGAGTGTGTGTGTGCGGATGCTGTGTGGTGCTTTGTTTGGAAGGTCTTCATCATCCCCGCAAAGGCTGCGGATGGTTCAAAAAGTAGCACTGGGCATTGCTTTAGAGCAGTAGAGCAGTTGCTGCTCTATGTTTTATTGTTCATTCTTTATTATTGTTGTATACTGGTGATATTGTTTATCCTTCCTTTTTATTCCCCTTCAGCGCTGCGGTTTGTGGCCGGATCTTTTTGTGTTCTACAGGCGATGATGAGATCCATTGGACATATAGGATACGGGGAGAGAAGAGGTACGTGAGACGTAGAGGCACCAGAGATACGACATCCGCTGGCAATGGCTCGTCCTCCTCCTCCTCTTGGGCCCAGAGGCAGCGGCTGGTGTACCGCTTCTGTATTCTATGGGCTCTGAAGACACAGTGAAGCGCAGCATACTTTTGGTGGACTCGGTTCTCCGAGCTCTTTTTATTCTTTTTTTTTTTTGTTTATTGGTTGGCGTACGCAACAATATAGCGAATTACACTGAGAACACTTCCGAGGAGAATTCCAAAAGGCAAAGGGGGAAAAAGAAACAAAAAAAAAAGAAAGAAAATAGAGCGCAGAGAGGTGAGAGAACTGAACTAAGATAGACAAACACGGAGCTGTTTCGTGTGCGATGATGAGTTTGTAAACCAACAGCAACAACAACAACAACAACAAAGAAAACAGCACAGCACAACATAAATATGGAGGACACTTCCAACATCTTGATGTGGTCCGCAGACGCGCGAAGCGCCGTGTCTTTGTCCATTTCTTTCTTATTGTGCAGTCCGCCCCTTTCCCCCTTTTCATCTTTCCTGTGCTGATCTCTCAAAGACATCATATCCGTGTGGTTTAAGAGCGGAGGAGTCCTGGGCACCGTCCAGGAGGGCACCATTAGGATCATCATTGTCATGTAAATAAATATATATGCTGAAATAACGCGCCGCTGGCGTCCGCTAAGCAGAATAAGGAGCGGGTGGGAGCGGAATCTGAAAGAAGGACGCGGTCAAGTCTGTAATGCCGACGCATTCGGCGTGTACCACGGTGAAGGTACCGTGACAGCAATATCGGCTGCAGGCAGGACGGAGCCCTTCCAATTGGCGTCCCGAGGAGAAGGAGGAAACTGCTCCAGAAGTTCCCACAGCTGCTCCTGGCGGTGGCAGCTGCTCTGCTTGCGTGTGCTGGAGCACTGCGGCGTAGTCCACATACGCGGTATATCCGTGACATGTAGCAGCGCACTCCACTCGGCGGCCGTCTGGGGAAGGCGAGCAGCAGGCGATCGTCTGGTGATCATGGAGTGATGCAATCCTGGAGGAGCCGCGGCCAGAAGGTTCATTGCCCAGGGCCTCGTCCACTACAGCAGGGAGGTCAAGATTCCCGTCGCGAGATGGCGGGCAATGCCGATCTGGTGTGCCGCTCCGTACCGAATTTCCAAGTCGTTGAGAACATGGTAATGCGGTGCATGCTTCCCGACCAGTGGGAGGAGCGACAGATGAGGGCTGCCCTCGTGCAGAACTTGCAGGAGATGGAGAATGGCTCCTTAAGCCCTTGAGAAGCCCCCCTATTAAGTCCCCCTAAGGCCCCTTTGCTTCGTGCTGTGGGCCGAGTAGCCCCACGGCTCGAG
Source organism: Vickermania ingenoplastis (assembly GCA_010157825.1). Lineage (NCBI taxonomy): Eukaryota > Euglenozoa > Kinetoplastea > Trypanosomatida > Trypanosomatidae > Vickermania > Vickermania ingenoplastis. The sequence goes on along the minus strand of VFSE01000051.1, from coordinate 23,677 downwards.
CATCCCCCGAATGGACGCCGTTGGCCTAGGAAAGAGGGGCTGGTGGAGGGGTGTCGCGGGTAGGCGAGGGCGCAGGAAGGCCTGCAACTCCCGCGTGAAGGCGCCACGAATGACTATGAAGAGGTCCGGGCGCGTTCTGGACGACTTCGTCTCCGACCCGAAATAAATTATGATCTCCAACGGGTTGTGGCTTTGGAGAAAGATGTGGGGGGTGAGGCGGGCGATCTCGTCCCACTGACTTGCGCTTTTCCACGCCAGCATAACCAAGTGATTGTGGGGCGGTGGGATGCTGCGGAACAGCTTTTTTACACTACGTTCATCCACTTTTAAAAAAAAATAAACAAATAATAATAAGAATAGAAGCGCCAGAAACGAAGGGAGAGAAAGCCTCCTTTACTTATCCTACATAATGAGCCATACAATATTCACATGCGAGGGATCACCGAGCCCCCAGACTCATTTGAACGCTATCGATTCGTTTCAAGGTCTATTTTTTTTTGTTCTTTTAGTCGAAAGTAAAAACATCACACAGAACCGCTAAAAAACCTCTCGACTATTTCTTCCGAATTCCGGTTATTCCACGAGAACTGCTAGCTAAGCGAGGGGGCTGGTTTGTGCTTGCCAAATCACCCACTTGCCTTTTTCCAAGGGTCTGCGTCGTGGTGGGTAACCACGGGGGTGGGTGGGATGGATTTTAAAAACGTGTTTGCGACGAGCACAAACAAAGCGTGACATGCCTCTATATGCCATGACAGAAACACACACACACACAAGAGTGTTAGTGGAGAAGACGTTAGCCACTCCTTTGGATTTCTCTTCAAGTGATTTCGTGGTCCCGGATGCATATTTCCCTCATTTCATTGGATGATAATCCCATTCTACTTTCCTTCTCGTTTCTTTCTTTATTCCTATCGCTTCCGCTCCCATAGTAATAAAACAACGTTGTATAGTTAAGCCGTTAGTTGTTGGTTATCGCCGTTTTTTTTTTGTTGTTGTTGTTGTCCAAGAAGAAGAAGGAATTCGATTCCCGGCAAAGGGAGAGAGAAGTCCACCGACACCCTATTAGCGGAATCCTGCATTGCCTAGTACATCCTGCATTGCCTAGTACATCCTGCATTGCCTAGTACATCCTGCATTGCCTATTTTACATCTGGTGTTAACCATCATTATCACCACCACCACCACCACCACCAACAACAACAACAAACACCGTAGATACGAGAAGAGCGAGGTGCGCCGAACTCTTCTCGCACACCCTCAAAAGATCTCCGTCGCGTGCGTCGCACCGCCCCGAGTTGACCGGGTAGGACCTCAGCAGCGTTTCATTGTCTTCGCATCCGTCTTGCAGCGCTCTCTCACTCATATATATATATATATATATATATATATATATATATTAGAGAGAGAGAAACATAGGGGGTCCCCTCCCTCTTACTTCTCCACCTTTCACGTAGTCTGTTGGGAGAGTGATGCAGCCCAACAAGAGGAAGAGGAGGGGGCTGGGGGCCGTGGCGGTGCCTATCGCCGCAGGCCGGCTCACCCCCGCCCCCGCCCCTACCACTCCTATTACTTCCACCCCAGCGCCGAGCACCAGCGTATCCAACGCTTCCTTCTCCCCGCTCCGGTCGGCGCTCACGCCCATCCAGCTGCGGGCCGCCGCACAACCTAGCGGCCGCACGGTGCCTCTCGATGACGCCGCTCCCGCCCTGAGCGCATCGCCTCTTCACGGCGCCGCAGGGCGGTCCCGTCGCGCGTCGGCGGGCGGCGTCGTCACGCCGCGGCCGCTCAGCAGCGCACGCCTCGCCACCTTAAGAGGAAGCGCGGGGTCCAGCAGCCGGCTTGGCACGCCTCGGGCCTCTGTCGGCACGCCTGTCGGCCTCAGCCTCGGCATCGCGCGGGGCGGAACTCCAGTTGTCCCGGGTGCTCCGCAGCCGCACACGCAGCGCAGCGGCTACGGCCACCCCGGCCACCTCCCACCTTCCCTCTCCGCCGCCCGCGACAGCGTGCCGCAGGTGCTCACGCCTCGCCGCAGGGGTAGCACCCCGACTGTCATGTCCGGCCCCTTGTCGGCCCGCGGCTCTGGCAGCGTTTCCTCCTTCTCCGCTGGGCACGACCACAGCGGTACGCCGCTGGCGACCCCGCGCGGGACCACCTACCACCGCAACTGCCCGGCCTGCGAGAAGAGGCGCCAGCAGGCTGAGGGCCGGCTCGCCGCAGCGCGAGACGGCTCTCGAACGCCCACCCCCCTCACCCAGAGAAGCCGGCTGAGCAGCGTGTCTCGCAGCCGCTGCAGTAGCGGCAGCGTGGGCCGGCGCCGCGACAGCCCTCTCGTGCGGCAGGCCACGTCGCCACGGAGCAGCAAGCAGCGCGCCAGCTCCAGAGCCAGGAACGGGTCTACGGCGTCCCTCCCGCGCACCCCCACCGCCGCCTCCGTGCGGCTGCAGAGCCCGCTGCTGCCCCCCTACGGAGCCGCTCGGGTGCCCAGCACAGCCGGAGCGACGCACACGGTAGCGCTGATGCAGCCGGCGGGGCGGGGCGGCGCTGCCCACGCACGCAGCGGTGGCAAGAAGGGCCGCGGACTGGGGCTCCGAGCCGTCCCCCTCTCCGCCGCGGCCGCCATGCCCAAGCCGCTCCACTGCTGCTCTGCCCCAGCAGAGCCAGAGCCAGAGCCAGAGCCAGAGCCAGAGCCAGAGCCAGAGCCAGACCTCAAGCCGGCTACTGTTGCAAAGGTGAATGAGAGAGTAGATGGGCCGCAGGCCATCCCTGACCCCGACCCATTGCCGGCAGCGGAGGTGCGAGAGGGCTCGCCGCCGCCATCCCCGCCGCCAGAGCCCGAACAATCTCGCAAGGATGCCGCGCCGAGAACGCTCTCCTCGCTCTCTCAAGATCCCAGTCGCGTCCCGCTCTTCGTAACGACCGCTAGCGGCACTGCCGTGTCGGAGGGGCGGTCCATGAGCCCCCACACGCTCCAGGAAGCGCAGAGCATGGTGCAGGCCGTCGCCGAGATGGTGCAGCAGTCGAGGGAGGCGTCGCCGATGGACATCACGGCCATTGCGCAGCACATTTTATCCATCACAACGCCAAGGCAGGAGAAGGGGAAGAGAACGGAGGGCGGCCTTCCTGGCGAGACCAACGCCGTCGCTGCTGCTGCTGAGGAGGAGGAGGAGGAGGCGAGGCAGTCCCTCTCGTCTGCCCCCGAGCTGCCCCCGCTCCCAGAGCCGCGGGAGGTCGAGTGGGCCATCAGCCTCACCCGGGCGATCGAGCGGCTGTGCAACGCCGTTCTGGACCCGCTGGACAGCAGTGCCACCCCGCCGCCGCCGCCGTCGCCGTCGTCTGGCGCTCGGGAGAGGAACAGCCGCTGGGGCCGTGGCAGCGCTGCCGGGCGGCCGGCGACGGACGTCAGTGCGGCGGCGCGGGACAAGAGGGAGGCGGAACGGCTGCGCGTCGCGTTTGCCGACACCGTCCTCGCCGCCCGCCGGCACCTGCAGCGCACCGGCGCCGCAGGGGTCTACCTGGAGGGCCAGCTCCGTGTCGTGCGGTCGGTGGCCTCCGCCTGCGAGCAGCTCCGCGGGATGTACGAGGAGGTGCTCGCCCACCTGCCCGGCCCACCTCCCGGCGCCACACCTCAGCATGGGGTGCCCTTGGGCGCTGGCCAGGCCCCGAAGGAGCGCCAGCGGCAGGCGGCGGCACGGCGCCAGCGGGCGGATTGCCTCATCTACCGCCTCAACGCTGCGCTGCGTGAGGCGGTGGTGGCGGAGTGGGCGCTAGCGGAGTCCGTACCGGCCGGCACCGCCCACGACACCCCACACGGCACCGCGAGCCGAGAGGCGGCGGAGGCGGCGGCGCTGCGCTGTTGGCTGGCGGTGGAGGTCGCGCTAGAGGCCCTGTTGGTGGAGCGCCGCGGGCCTGCGCCATCGCTGCTCAAGACGCTGGCGCACCAGAGGATTTCCATCGCCCCGCTGCACCTACCCACGCCCCGCACACCCCGCACACCGCGTACCCCGGGGCGGGCAGCGGCGGCGCACCGGATGGAGTCACGTCCATTCACGCGGCTGCAGCCGCCCGCGTACCAAACCCTGCACGACTGGTGCTACCGGCGCGGGCCGCTTCTGTTCCAAGCGAACGGCGGCGGCGCCGGCACTGGTGACGCGGCGCTGGCGGCGGCGGCAGCGGCGGACGAGACGCCGGCGGCCTCGCTGCATTGGTCCTCGCTTGCTGCATTTTTGCACACGAACGTGTGGGAGGCGCTGCTGGAAGAGCGCCGGAGCGCCGGGAGGGCGGCGTCGGCGTCGGCGTCGGCGCTGCAAACGCCTCGGCCTGGGGAGGCGTCGGCGCCGCAGCAGACCATCCGCTCCATGCACTCCGCCGCCTCTGGTGCGAGCAACGGTGCGGTGCCGCCGCTTACCTTCAGCTGGGCCACGCCGCCAGCGGCGGGGGAGGAAGAGGGGCCGGCCCGCCGGACGGTGGAACACCTGGCTGGGTGGACCCGCGAGCTGGTCGGCTCGCTGGCGGAACTGGCACGGACATGCGACCAGGAGGCGGTGCAGGCGACGTGGGCCAACATGATGAACCAGCCGCTCTCGCGCGGCCCCGTGTCGTACGCCGACTTGATACTGCGGGTGGCGCAGCAGCCACCCACGCCGGCGCACCACCAGCCAGCGCCGCAGGGATCGCCCGCTAGCCCCGCAGCGAAGCTGCGGCAGGAGCTCTTTCATGTTCCCACGGCCCCACGTCTGAAGCGAAGGGGTGCGGGCCAGCCACCGCTGCGGGACCAGCTGGCGCAGTCCCAGCCCGCTGAAATTACCCACGTCTGGCTGGAGGGGCACCTCATGGAGACGACGGCGTTCGTGTGGTTCGTGCGGGAGTCTCTAGCCCTGTCCCTTCTAATGCGACTCGTGTAAAAGGTAGAGATGAGATCATATAACAGATAGCACCGCCATCGCAAACGAACAGAGGCAATCAAGCCATTGAAACACTTTCCGGATTTGCTCTCTATCTATTCATAATCTCCCCTCTACTTGTGTATGTATGAATCTTGGTTTGACTCGATATACATCCCGCTTATCTTCGGTTTTCTTCCTTCTTTTTTTTTCTCTCTCTCTGGTTCTGGCTGGTCGCATTCACATATGACTAACATCTTTATACACAAACCACTTGCTGTTGTGCGATGCATACGCGCTCGGTAGACAAGCTTCCGCCTTCCACCTTTTCTTTACTTTTCACTCTCTTCTTCAGCCCTTTTCGTGTTCGCGTTCATCTCCACCGAATGAACACGCTCAACTCCTTCCCCTCCGCCAAGGCCGGTGAGAAACGCTTCGTGATTAATCTGGACCCCCGGCCCAACGAGCACGACTACAAGGTGGAGCTGCTCCCTGGCCGCATTGAGATGGTGGACGGCGCCAATTTCCACCTCCTCGGCGGCCACATCAAGCGGCACACGCTGGAGGGCTTTGGGTACCCGTACTACACCGTCAAGATGGGCCCAACAGCGTCCACCCGGATGATGCCGCAGGGCGACGACGCCGTGGAGCGCAAGAAGTTCGTGCACACCAAGGGAAAGCTGGTCGACTACAACTCCAAGCTCCCGATCGTGGTGTACATGCCAGGCGATGGAGAGCTGCACTACCGTGTGTGGAGTACCAGCAATGACCAGGAGCGGGAAGCCTTAGCAGAGCAAGAGTAAAGGTGCCAGCTCCACCTCCACCTCCCTCTCCTCCAACACATCCCCTCTACGATTCTTATGGATAGACTACTATTTCCTTTAGTACTCTCTCGTTGTTCAAAATTGTTATTGTTGTGATGTCGAGAGATGTGCGGGCACAACACTCCTCTTTTCATCAATTTATATCCTTATTCAAACATATATATCTCCCTATATCTATCTATCTATCTATCTATCTATCAATATTTACCTCTCTGCGTGAAGATGGTGTGATCTGGTGTACAACTATCCTTTTGGGGGCGTGGCAAACGGGCACACAAGAAAGGAAAGAAAGGCGAAGTCCAGAGAACACATCAAAAATGCACACAAATTGAACAAGAACAAAACAAACAAACAAAAAAAAATCATTCTACGGGGAGAAAAAAGTCAAAGCGAGCAGCAGCAATTGGGTAGTTGCACCAAACATCATCCGATCCAATTGCTGCTGCAGTAGAACAAGTAATAATAATAATAATAAAGAAAAACGGGCATGCTAGGCATATCCCTCCCCTCTCGTATACGTTTACTTTCTTTTCCTTCATTTTCCTCAGCGGATCCACTCGTACTCGGAGACATACTCAAATATTTCCATGAAGTGCCTTTCTTTGTTTTTCTTTGTTTTGTTGGCGTATTAGTTTTCTTCTCGTTTTGTCACTACCTCCCACCCTCCAAGTCCCCTTCTTCCTCCAAAACACAAGACGCAAAAATGACAACCCCATAATGAAGATACTACACACTTTAGTATGCATTCTACATTATTACTGTACTTACTGTGTATGCAGTATGCGCGTTCTACCGCACACATACAACACACCATATCGTTGCTCATCACACACACACACACACACTCTCTCTCCTTTTCATTATTTCTCTGTTTCCCCATCGCCTTATCTTGTTAGTTCTCTCTCTCTCTCTCTCTTTCAACTCTCTCAGCCGCTCTTCCAGTATGGCCACCAAGGACCCCTTTCCCCCGGCGCCTGCCGGCCAGAAGCGCTACAAGATCCACCTGGAGCCCAAGGAGAACGAGGAGGACTTCAAGGTGGAGCTGATGGCAGGGCGGATGGAGATGGTGGATGGCGCAAACTTTCACCGGCTCATGGGCAACATCGAGGAGAAGGACCTGGAGGGCTGGGGCTACACCTACTACCAGGTCACGCTGGGGCCGAAGGGCAGCGTGGCCAGTACGAGGATGATGCCGCTCGGAGAGGCCGCGGAGAAGCGTGAGAAGTTCCTCCACCTCTATATGGAGAATCCGGTTCGATACAACTCCAAGCTCCCCATTGTGGTGTACATGCCCGAGGACGGAATCCTGCGGTACAAGATCTGGGGGGTGGCGCAGGGCGGCCGCGAGGGCCTCGAGGCGAAGGCCGAGTAAACAAGGCGCTTGATGGTGAGTTCATCCGTTCCTTTTTTGAGTTGCGTGTCTGCCTTGTCCAATGAATGTGTTTGTTTGTCATCTGTTCAGGGTCTCCGTTCCCTAGAGGGTGGTCTTCTCTATTGGACGACGTGGGTGGCTTCCATCGTGTTATTTATTTTTTTTTGGAACTATTACCTTCTTTAATTATTATTATTTGATGTTATGGTTCCGTTATATATATATATTTGATGTCTTGCGTTTCTTCTTCGTTGGCCTTTCAGGCTCTTTCCCTTTTAGTGATGCTATGAATCTGTATCCCTCTCCGTTGTGTCGGTGTCGCCGCTCATTGGTACGACGCTACGGGGTGCGACACGTGTTGTATAGTGTACAGTGCGGCGGACATAATGGCGTGTAGCGTGGTTTGGATAGAAGAACCAGAAGCACAGACAAAAGAGACTGAAGTAATAGTAATGATGTGTTTAGACATGAAAATTGATGCACCTCCACACACACGAAGAAGAAAAAGAGAAGAAAAAATATATGAAAATATGAAATTAAAAAAACGGCGAAATACGGAAGAAACAAAATTTTTTAGTTTTTTTTTTTAAAAAAAAATCTATCCCATTCGATGGAGTTCAGCTATTCACACGAACTCCCAAGATGAATCTGTCCAAGACGAACCCACACGGCACACGACGCCTCTGGAGACGTCGATTGCTCCTTTTGATCTCAAAACAACACATTAAAATGAAACTTCTGCAGAATACCTCTAGACCATTAATTTCTTTCATGCATTCCTCGGTGTCGTCTTCTCCCCACCCCCCCCTTTTTTTTTTGAACTCCTTCATACTGATCGGCCCACGCGTACATAGTTTGCCGTCTTCTTCCACATTCGACTCTCGTTGTATATCCATCGCTTGCTTGTGGCTCTTCGCTTTCTCTCACCCTCTCTACCAGTATGGCCACCAAGGACCCCTTTCCCTCGGCGCCTGCCGGCCAGAAGCGCTACAAGATCCACCTGGAGCCCAAGGAGAACGAGGAGGACTTCAAGGTGGAGCTGATGGCAGGGCGGATGGAGATGGTCGACGGCGCTAATCGCTACCGCCTGAATGGCAACATCGAGGAGAAGGACCTGGAGGGCTGGGGCTACACCTACTACCAGGTCACGCTGGGCCGCACTGTCGGCACACTGATGATGCCCATGGGGGAGGCTGCAACGAAGCGCATGAAGTTTGTTAAACTCCACACCAAACCCACTATTCCGTACAACTCCAAGCTCCCCATTGTGGTGTACATGCCCGAGGACGGAATCCTGCGGTACAAGATCTGGGGGGTGGCGCAGGGAAAGGAAAAGGACGTCACGGCACAAGTGGGATAATCGTAGAGGGGGAAAAACAAAACGAACCAAACAAAAGAACAACAGCAGACACTAGGTGAGGAAGAAACGTCAGATAGCCTTCAGTTTGCCGTTGTGCGGGACCTTGCGTACAGCTTGGTTGCTACTTCTCATAGTACTCGTATTATTTTTTATTTTTTCTTATACTATCAATTTAACATCTATACATATCTACATACTTCTGCCATCGATTCTCCAACCAAGTATATCCAACTATATTTCCAACTATTGCGACGCAGGTGCTATCTATCTATCTATATATGTTCCTGTAGCTCGCTGCGATTCAACCAACGTCTTCTGCTTCTTTGCCGTTACGTAAAAAAGAATCTGCCGTGCGCTCGTGTGAGAAGAAAAAATATTAAAATAGAAATAAGCGAGATCTTTTAGCATCTCCGCTGGCGATTTGTACTATTATTGTTATTATTATGCTCAGTATGTGTCCATTGTATTGCGGCGCTGCATCTCATCCACGAACTTCAGCAGCATATCACACGGACGGAACATGGAATATAATATAATATGATATATATATATATATATATATATATATATAATATGTATGATATGTTGATGGCAGCAGCAGCACCGTGGTAACGGACCTCCTCTTACGGAAACAAAAGTGGAATCCTTGACTGGTGGGGTAATGCCCAAACAGAAGAAACTGAACATCTCTCTCTCTCTCCCTCTCTCCCCTTTTCATTATTTCTCTGTTTCCCCATCGCCGTATCTTGTTAGTTCTCTCTCTCTCTCTCTTTCAACTCTCTCACCCGCTCTTCCAGTATGGCCACTAAGGACCCCTTTCCCCCGGCGCCTGCCGGCCAGAAGCGCTACAAGATCCACCTGGAGCCCAAGGAGAACGAGGAGGACTTCAAGGTGGAGCTGATGGCAGGGCGGATGGAGATGGTGGATGGCGCAAACTTTCACCGGCTCATGGGCAACATCGAGGAGAAGGACCTGGAGGGCTGGGGCTACACCTACTACCAGGTCACGCTGGGGCCGAAGGGCAGCGTGGCCAGTACGATGATGATGCCGCTCGGAGAGGCCGCGGAGATGCGTGAGAAGTTCCTCCACCTCTATATGGAGAATCTGGTTCGATACAACTCCAAGCTCCCCATTGTGGTGTACATGCCCGAGGACGGAATCCTGCGTTACAAGATCTGGGGTGTGGCGCAGGGCGGCCGCGAGGGCCTCGAGGCGAAGGCCGAGTAAACCATTGCGTTCTAGCCACTTGCTGAAGCGTTTCGGGTGTGTGTGGAGGAGTATGCCGCAGCGGTTTAAAGGAACGAAGGCCAGGAGAAGCAGCAGCAAGGAAAGATGAGCGGCGACGGGAGAATCAAACCGGTCGAACTTATGGACGACGAGGAAGACGACGTCTGGAGAATGCCTTATCCGTAGTGCCAGGTGACGGTAGCGGGCGGCCGTGAAACGGATAGCAGACGTAAAGTGCAGTCATCTTTTGTTGTTTATGATCGTTTGCCTGTCTGGGAGTGGTAGTAGGTGTGTATGACCGCACTGCACAAGAGACCCCGTTCTGCTTCTCCTGGCTCTATCGTATTAGAATGAACTTCTTTCTCTTATTTTTAAGTTTTTTTTTGTTGTTGTTGTTGTTATTTATTATTGCGGTGGTTTATATATATTTATTTTTATATTATTTGGCGGCTGTCCATTCGAACATCCTTTTTACATTCAGATAACCGAAAACTCAAAAAGGAAAAAAAAAAGAAAACGCGAAAAAAAAACTATATTTACGCAGGGAGGTCGAAAAGAAGGTTACAAAAAAGACACGTTACTGATACGATCGGAAACGAGAATCAACAAACATATCACGTCCTACGACGGCACCAGGGAGAGGCGGGAGGCGGGAGGCGGAACACTCAGCAGCACACCCGCGGCTACTGCAGCCGCATGTATGGTCGAATGCCCGATGGCCCTCTTCCATACAGCCCGCCTACACCATTCATTGATAACGCTTCACGCTCTCTCTGTCTCTCTCCCCCCCCTTTTTCATTATTTCTCTGTTTCCCCATCGCCTTATCTTGTTAGTTCTTTCTCTCTCTCTCTCTTTCAACTCTCTCAGCCGCTCTTCCAGTATGGCCACCAAGGACCCCTTTCCCCCGGCGCCTGCCGGCCAGAAGCGCTACAAGATCCACCTGGAGCCCAAGGAGAACGAGGAGGACTTCAAGGTGGAGCTGATGGCAGGGCGGATGGAGATGGTGGATGGCGCAAACTTTCACCGGCTCATGGGTAACATCGAGGAGAAGGACCTGGAGGGCTGGGGCTACACCTACTACCAGGTCACGCTGGGGCCGAAGGGCAGCGTGGCCAGTACGAGGATGATGCCGCTCGGAGAGGCCGCGGAGAAGCGTGAGAAGTTCCTCCACCTCTATATGGAGAATCTGGTTCGATACATCTCCAAGCTCCCCATTGTGGTGTACATGCCCGAGGACGGAATCTTGCGGTACAAGATCTGGGGTGTGGCGCAGGGCGGCCGCGAGGGCCTCGAGGCGAAGGCCGAGTAAACAAGGCGGCTATATCTTTAAGTATTGTTTTTTTTATACGTTGCTAGAAAGCGCCGTTGCTTTTGATTTCTCTCTCTCTATTTTATATTTATAGTTTTATATTTATATATTTATATTTTTATATACTTATCTATTATGGGCTTGTTAGACCTCATTCTGCCCTCTATCCGTAGGCGGCCATGACGATGCCTGCTCCGATGCTCCCGAGAAACGAGAAGGGGCGGTGACAACCAAATGTCTATGTCGGTATCATGCCGGCTGGATCGGATAGGATTCGAAAAGATGTTGTGCTTGTTGGTGGTGCTGCGCCGTACGGCTATGAACAGAAACATTCTGCTGTCTTCTCGCCTTCCCCTTACCTCGGTGGTCTTGTCCTTGTCTGTGCGGTGATAGGCGACGGTGGCTTGTTTGGATAGTATCATACTTGTTGTTCTATTTATCTATCTATATTTATATATCTGCATTGTTCGTTAGTGAGTTTGGTATTGCTGAAGTTCCATATAGTTATATATATAGTAGGTGCTATAGCTCATTTGTTACTTCCATTCGCATATATTTATTATTATTATTATTATTATTATTTTGTCGCCCTGCGACTAAAGACAGACTACCATATCGGCTCTCCTTGTCCTTGTACGTGTATTGGACGGCTGCTCCGCCGCACACACACAAAAAAAGAGCAATCGGCTATCTTGTGTGTAAGGAGTAGGGACGGGAATGATCTGATCCGATGGAAACAGTAGCATACCTCCAAACGGTGCCGGCGTTCAGCGATCCCCTTGAGGGTGCGGCGCCACAGCAGCCGGTGAGGCATCGCCACCACCGCAGCGCCAGCGGCCGTCAGACCCCGCGGCGGCAGCGCGCCACGTCGTCGGGAGAACGCGAGTCTCTTACGGCGCCAACTCTCACTCTGAGCAGCTCTCGTTGGCCATCTCAAGTCGAAGGAGGAGACTCAAAGGAAGCGGAGCCATTCGCCTCGCCACCTTCTCTGCCTCTTGTTGCGCCGCCACCGCCACCACCAGGTCCTGCCCATAGGCCATCGGCATGGAGCACCGACGTGTCTGCGCCGATGGCGTCGACGCCATCCCCTCCCGGCCAAGCAGTGCCCCGTCGCACTGGACCCCGCAGACCGCGCCTCGCAGGCATGCCACCGCGCTCACCGTCTCACTCCCCTAGCCCAGCTCTGTCGCCTTCGCCGTCTCCATCTCCACCTCCTCCAGGCTTCCTGGGGGTGAAGAGGGCGCAGGCAACCCATGAGCGGTGGGCTGGGTGGGTCTGCCTTCCCACTACATCCGTGGTCCCTGTGATCACCGTCTCTGCAACACCCGCACGAAACAGATGGACCGCTTCATCGCACAGCAGCAGCAGCAGCAGCAGCAGTCTGAGCCCCTCTTCGCTCGGGGGCCCAGCGTGTTGGCTGGAAGCAACGCAACGCCCTGCAACGTCGCGCTCAGGCGGCATTTGGGCCAGTCTGTACGGCTCCCGCAGCTTACCCATGGCGCTATCGAAGACCCTATCCCCCAAGCAGGTGAGAGGTCTACAGAAGCGCCGCAGGGAATATGAGGCACGGGATGCGCCAGAGCCACAGCACCCAGCGGCCACCGGGGGGGCACCGCCTGTGGGTCCTCCACCTCCACCCCCAGCCCCAGTCGCAGCCCCAGTACAGGGATCCCTGCCGTGCGTTGGAGAAGGGCCGCCGTTCAACATCAGTACGGTGGTGTCTCGAATCGTACCGGCCACGGCCAGTGTACACGCGGCAGCCCAGCCCGTTGCCCTCTCCCACTCGCCCCCGAAGATCCGCCGGCCATCCCGCCGCACCACCCCGTATATCTCTCTCCCTCTTTGGCCAACGCGTCGGACTATCCCTCTCCAGAGGCGGTGGAAGAGGCTCCGGCCGGCCTCCGCCTCCGCAGCCCCAGCACCTTCTTCTACCCGCCCAGCGGCGGGATGACTCGGCTGCGGCCACTGCGGCTCGAGTCGCTTCAGATCAGCCGATTTCGTGCCCGCAGTGGCCTTCTCCCGGGCGCCGCCGCAAAGAAAAAGAATAATGTGGCGGACGATCCGAATGGCGCGGGGCCGCCCCATAGAGGCGCCAGTGATGCCGCGGCCTCCCCTCCTTCTCCTTCTCCTATCTCTCGCGGGCGAGCGAGCCCGGAGCCACGCCGAGAGCCCCGCGGAGTCCCCCCTGCAGCCCGCCCTTCAGCCCCAGCAGACGAGGCGGCAGCGCAGAGATGCAACACGGGTGAGGGCGAGGCGGAGCCCAGCGGTGTGGCCCGAACCATCCACTGGCTTCACCGCACGGCGTACAGGGATCGGCTCGTCTTCCTGGTGGATGCCGTGCCGCTGCACGATTCCTTGTTCCTTCGGCCCGGCGCGTTGGACAGGTCCTCTCGGCGCCATCACCGAGGCCCGCGGTTGGCGGTGCGGCGGTGCCGCTGCGGCAGGTGCCACCACGCCGTCTACAGCATCGTGACAGAGGCGGAGGCGGAGGCGGCTGCCTCTTCGCCGAGGAGTGCGACCCGGAAGACTATTTGTTCTTCGTCTTCCTCCTCCACAGGATCGTCGGGAACTCCAATCTCCTCCTCCCGGTCGTCTGTGGGGACGTGGCACAGCGGCAGCGATGCGGAGAGGAGCCGCTACAGCAGTGCGGCCGACTACCGCCAGGAGCTGTACCGGCTGATGGACGGCGACCCAGAGGATCTGGTGGACGGGGAGGCGGACGACGAGGAAAATGGGGCGGGGGGTACTTTGACCCGGCCGGCCGCCGAGGCGGCTGTCGACCCTGTGGCGGCGGCGGAGGGCTCCGGCCCGTCGTGGGCCCTCCGGGCAGCACAGAACATCCTGCTGCGAGGCCAGCAGCTCTGGACGAGGGGGGAGAGAGACAAGCAGGTCGTCGCCCTCGGTGCCACGCCGGCCTTTGCGATGGATCCCCGCCCCTCCTCGCGTCGGCACTGGCACTTCGCTGGGCGGAAGGCGGGGGAGCGAGGCGTGCCGCGTCATGACAGAGGGCGGGAGCGAGGCGTGCGGACCCCGGCTCGGCGTCAGTGGCAGCAGCAGCACAGGGCAGGACTCCACGGCTCGCCTGCCTCGACCTGCAGGGACGATGCAGCGACGGCTGTTGTGGGCCCCGAAGAGGCAGGCGCGCCGCCTCACAGTCCCGAGGCGATCGAGGCGGACGGCGCGCCGCCCATCTCCACCCCCTCGTCCGCAGCACGGCCCAGCCCCAAGAGCGCATGGTGGAACGATGACCCGCTCGCCACCGCGGCGCCCGGCGCCGTGTTCAATGGCCGCACGCCGCGGCGCTGGCACCGGGCGACAACACGCTCTCCCCATCTCTGTGCGGGTGAGCAGCGGCTGGTGGTGGAGGCGCTGGAGATCCTTCACGACGACATCACAGCGCTGGACTATCACCCCGAGCTGACCATCTCCCGTCTTTCTCTGGAGGTGCGGGCGGTGCGGACGGTGCTCTTCCCCACTCTCCGAGCTGCCTGGCGACACTACTGCGGCAAGGAGGCGGAGGCCATGCGCCGGATGATGGTGGAGGGCCATCTCTTCCCACACGAGGACACGGATAGCGGTAGCTGTGAAGATGACACAGAGACCCCCAGCCCCAGCCCCAGCCCCAGCGACGGCAGCGCACATGAAGAACATGAAGAAGAAGAGATGGAAGGGCGACGCGCTCCACGGCGGCCGGCATCGACACACGCCGTGCCGTAAAGGAAAGAGCTTCTGGCGCTGCACGCACGACACCGTCGTGACCCTGCACACCATCGACCCCACTTCAACAGCGTGCTGCGGGAAATACTCATCCCCTCCGCCAGTGGCGCGCACTCCTACACCGAGAGCGTCGCCTCGCAGCTTCGACTTCTTCGGCTATACGAGGCCGGCATGCCCCCATGGTGTGTGTTTGCCGGCACGATGCCCGGGATGATCTACCGCCGCGAGTTACGTCTGGCGCACGTCATTGTAGAAAACGTGTCCCCCTTAGTGTCGCTGGCGGTGGGCTTTTGGGATCTGTACAAGCACCTACCGCACCTCAAAGGCTTTTTTCCAGGACCATCGATCCTTTAGTGCAGTGGATCGATGACCGTCTCACGCTGCGCGTGTCGCTGCTCACGACGTACCTTTTATCCACGCTGTGGACCATCTACTCGTCCTTATCGCTCTATTGGGTCGTGCCGATGTCTGTCGTGCCGCTTCTGCGCTCCCTCGGCTGGCTCCTCCGCCTCCCCTTCTCGATGGCGTTTCAAACCATCTGGAACGGCGCCAATGCCGTCTACGTCCTCCTTCGTGTCGCCCTGCGTCTGGTGCGCCTGCTGCTCATCGGCCCGTTCCGGATTATGCACTATGGCCTCAGCACGTTGTTTTTGGTCCTCCAGCTCGCCTTCCAGACGGTGAGCTACACCCTTGCGGTGCCCCTGACCGTGCTGCGGTGGGCGCGCAGTGTGTACCAATCCTACGGCACTGCGCCTCGCGCGGCCGCCGCCGCCACGGTGGAGGTGCTGGGCAAGTCGAGCAGCCTCTACGCGTGGTGGTGGGCGTGGGTGGAATTCTGGGCCACGGTGGCGTCCCCTGTCACCAACCTCGTCGCGGCGGTGGGCAGTGTCGTGGTCCACCTCGCGTCGGCGGCGCTCCGCCGCGAGGCGAGTCTGCGCGGCTGGTATGCCCATCAGCTGCCCTTCCTCTATCACTGCGGGGTCGTCGTCGCGGATGTATGCGTCACCAATTTGACACTCCTCAGGGACTGCTTCCTCCCCAGCGGCGACTACGTGCTGCTGGCCGCCACCTTCGCTGGATTCTTGTACTTTTACTGGTGGGCCTTCGAGTACCTCTCCGGGGAACTCTATCTCCCTGCCGGCACACCGCCGTCGCGCGACTCCTCCGCCCAGCGGTGCTGCCCCACGTCTTCCCTCCTGGAACAGACGGCGACACCAGCGCCGTGCTCCAGCATCCCGTGGATCAATCTCGTGTGGCAGACCCAGCTGGAGAATGTATGTCGCGCTCTCCATCGCCGTCCGCCCGAGACGCAGCCGTGCGCTGTGGATGGATCCAGAGGATAGATCGTAGTGGTGTGCACCGGCAGGCATCCTATCCCCTTCGTACTTCGAATATATATATATATATATAGATATAGTTAGATATAGGGTAGATATTATTATTATATTCTGTCTCACCAACTTTCTCATCCTGTTGTTCATTTTATTTTTATTTTTATTTTTTTATTTTTATTCTTTTCGCTTTTGAGATACGAAACAAGACGGGCAAGACACCCTACACCATGGAGAGGACTGTGGCATGTGGCGCTGACAAACTTCTACAACTATTTGCTGTACTGCCCTTTTTAGTGTTATTTGTTATTGGCTGGTTGTTTGCCTGCTCTAGATTCTGTTAGTGCTCTTGCCTCTCTTACTCTTTGTTTGTTTGTTTATTTCTTAATATATATATATATATCGCTGCTG
Source organism: Vickermania ingenoplastis (assembly GCA_010157825.1). Taxonomy (NCBI): domain Eukaryota; phylum Euglenozoa; class Kinetoplastea; order Trypanosomatida; family Trypanosomatidae; genus Vickermania; species Vickermania ingenoplastis. The sequence goes on along the minus strand of VFSE01000051.1, from coordinate 7,245 downwards.
CTCTGTCATCCGCATGGATTGGGCTTCACTCACTCATTGTGGTGTCACAGTTTTGTTGGAGTGTCGTGCTGAACGACCGCACCTTCTCTACCCGTATACTCTATAGAGCTCGCTCCCGCTATTGAGCGTGTCGACTTGCTTCTCTTATCTCTTTTTCTCGCACCAACTCACGCATATCATCCCGATGAGCGCCAGAAATCAAATGAATGATGCGGACCTGCAGAAGAAGCGCCAGTCGATCATGGATGTGGGCCAGAAGAACCAGCTGGACTCCATCCAGGCAGAGGTGCGCCACAACGCGGAGATGCTGACGACACTGCGCCGCGAGAATAAGGAGCTCCGCACGGTTCTGCAGCAGACCATGCGTGGCCAGCGCAACATCAATGTGGATGAGCATTATCAAAAGGAGGAGGAGCTGCTCCACAACAAGCTGTGCGTACTGAAGCGTAGTCTCAATGCCGTCAAGGGCCGCAACAACGAGTTCACGAAGGAGATTGAGCGTACCATCCAGGAGAACGCCTATACCATGAAGGAGGGCGACTCGACAATGGACGAGGGCAGTACGGTGGCGCAGAAGATACGCACGCTGGAGAACCGACTCGATAAGTGTTTGATCAAGTACAACGAAATAGATGCGATCCGCAAGACGTACGAGGTCATTCTGGAGCGCCTGCAGCTCGAGCAGGCCGGTTTCGACCTCCAGCTCAACGCCCTTGAGAAGACGCTGGCCAGCGACGACAAGGAGCTACAGGACCTCACGTCTGTTGGAGCCGATGCGGCGAAGAACCGCGACGAGGCCAAGGCCGAGCTGGCCCAGCTCAAGCAGAAACTGGAGGAGCAGCGCCGCCAGCAGCGCAAGGATCTCGAGCAGCGCCGCAACTTTGTGCAGGAGAAACGCGAGTACTTGGAGAAGAAGCACAATGTGCTGCTCATCAAGATGGCGCAGCAGGAGGAGCGCCACGAGCGCCTCCTCAACGGCGACCGTAACGTGAAGCCCAAGAAGAAGCCGCAGAACAACAACCCGGTGTTCAACCAGGAGGAGCTGGAGAAGCTGCAGAAGCAGAAGGAGAGCTACCACCGCCTGCGGGATGCAACCATGGGGCAGAACATAGCGGAGGTCATCCATAAGCTCCTCGAGCGCCGCGACAACCACAAGAATCTAAAGAAGACCCTGGCCGACCTCGTCGCCTCCATCGACGCAAAGACGAAGGAAAAGGCGCGACTGCAGCGCGTGTGGGACGAGACCAATCAGCGTGCCGGTGGCGCGATGGTCGCCCCCCGCCTCACTCGCCTCACGCGCGACCAAAAGAAGAACGCCAACGATGACGATGACGACGAGGACCTCCATAAGAACGAGTTCGCAGACCACCGCCTCCTCGCCGAACGCAAGCGGGAGAACGACATGATCGTCGCAGAATTCCAGCACCACCTGCACGAGCGCCAGGATGAGCTGGAGGATGCGCAGCGCGAACAGGACGCCCTCTCCCGCATGCTGCTCGACGTGGAGTCGGGCGCAGCACCTGGCGGAGAAGCTCTCTGTTGGAGGGGATAACTCGTCTGCCCCCTGCAGCGGCGCCACCACGGCCAACCCCGCTGGCTCTCCCAGCGCGGAGCCCCCGATGCTCACAAACCTCAACACGTCCAACCCGAACGTCACCGGGGGGGAGGAGGTGGCGGACGGCTCGCACCCCGAGGTCTCCTCCAGCGCGACGGTAGAGCTTCTGCGGAGCTGCGAGGCGAAACTGCAACTGATGCTCGAGGAGCTCTCGCCGGATGAAATCGAGGCGGCCACGCGCGACATTTTGGAAGAGAAGGTCGCCATCCCGACGACCAACATCCGCCTGCCCCAGCTCCTCCCCGGCAGCACGTCGAACAACGTGGGCACCACGGGCAGCGGCGCGCCTGGCACGACGGGCAGCGACCCAATGGGCGGCGGCGACGACGAGGAGAGTGCTGACAAGGCGGGCAAGCACCATGCGAAGGGCCCGCAGCTGGTCGACGACTTCCCCGACAACGAGGTGCACGACCGCCAGGAGCTCAAGATGATGAGCCTAGCTGCCGTTGAACGGGAGGTGAAGAAGGAGCGCCAGATGCAGCAGCGCGGCAAGGAGGAGGGCCACTAGCCACTAAACCGAGGCAAGAACAAAGAAGGAGGAGGAGGAGGAGAGGGAGAAGCAGGGTACCACAGAAGAGCACACAGAGCGGCACCTTTCCCCAGGAAGCCTCGGCGATACCTCCTGTTCTTCTTTCTTTCTTTTCTGTTTTTCCTTTTTTTGAAGATCTTTCGGTGGTGTATGCGAGCCCTTTTTTTGTTGGTTTTGACTTCTTTTTTTTTGTTGTTGTTCCCGGTATTAGATATGGGTTCTTCTTCCCGCGGCAGCTGCACCAAAATCAAAAAGGAGGCAATCGGGGAATGTAGAACTAGCCGCGGGGAACTAAAATGAAGGACATGCAGCTGTGAGGGGAGCCCATGAACCCTGCATATCCAAATCCGATGTATAGATGGTGCGGAGATGACGACGCAAGCAGCAGCCTCGCACACGCCCGCCACGCACTGGCACAGGCTTCAGCACACGTGGAGGGACGATAAAAACACACTTTCTATTCGATGTTCTTCATTTCTTTCTTTTTTTTGACCTTTTCAGAGGCTTAAGAAGAAAAAAAAGAATTTCAATGAACTGACAACAGAAGACGGTGATCAATACTCGGAGGTGAATCGAATGAAGCGGTGCAAGAGAAGAAACGTTTGAATGGCAGATGTATGAACCCATTTATATATTCGAAGACAAACTGGAAAGAAAATTGAATCGAGTCTTCCATTCCGGATATTCCTTGTTGTTTGTTTATTTCTCTTGTCGTCCGTGCAGATGTGTGTCCGTCCGTCCGTCAGCGGAAGTAGAGCCAGTGTGTGCGAAGGTGTGGATGGCGGGTGCGGTGGAAGGGCGCGCAGAAGACGACGAAGAGGCTGTGCAGAACGAGGCCCAGGCCCGACGGCAACACGGATGGCGCCGATAGTGCCGGTCCCGGAGGAACACGGCGGGTAATGTTCGACGCAGCACCGTTGGTGGGGGGGCGCCGCCGCTGCCGCCGCCGCCGCTGCTGGTGGCCCACGGGCGAGCATATCGCAGAACACGATAGTTATTGCCGACGTCCCGGATGGACCAAAGTATGCTCGGCCTGGCTCCAGCGATCGCCGCTAGAAGTCCCGCCACCCCCCGGCTGGTGGGTTCTACCTGCCATTGGCGGGGTGGCGAGGAGGAGGACCGCGTCTCCTCACACAGCCAGTCGGTGATCAGCGTCACCAGCATTCCGCACCTGCAAGGATTTCAGAGAGCGACGAAGACACCGTCGTGCGGCGAGGCCAGCAGCAGGCCGATGGCAAGGAAAGCGCAATGGCGAAAGCCGCCGGCGGCGGGTGTTCAGCAGCAACGGCGCATCTTCTGGCGGTGGGCTGTGGAACGGCAACGCGTCCTCCACCGGCGGGGAATACGTCGAAGGACTGCTCTCCGCTGACGACGACCCCACCACAACGCAGAGAGCATCAGTGCTGGACCACCGCCGATGAGGGGCGGGTCACGCCGCACCAGCTTGATGGCTCCCCGGTGGAGAGGCGATGGGAGCCGGCGGCCGTCGAGCCAGCGGTGGCTACGCCAATGCGATGCTCCCTAGCGCGAGCATGCACAGCGCCCACACCGCGGAGGCCTGGCGCCCCTTCGGCCGTGACCGCGGGGCCGGCGTGCGCTCACATCACCATCAGGTCATGGGCGGCTACCCGCAGGGCAGCGACTTTGGTGAGAACGTTGATGATGCCTTCCGCCTTGGCTCCCGGATCGTGGGGATGAGGGGGGTTGAGGGCACCGGGCTGCCGCCGCCGTCGCAGCTCACGCGGGAGATGCTGACCGGACCTGCAGCGATGCGGGTGTTGATGAGGATGGGCAGCACAACAAGGCCGGGAACCCACGCTGCGCGATATTTATCTTCGGTGCTGCGAAGACTACCAGTGCAAGGCGAATAGCTATCTCCTACAGCGCCTACCAGCAGATCCACGCTTCTCCGACTTGTGGAGGAACTTGATGTGAGTTCCAACTACGTCGGGCACACCGGATTCATGGCGATCCTCGGCTTCGGAACATCTGCCGAACATTCAGCACGTGCACTTCAACGGCATGTCACTGGACAACACGGACGTCGAGAACTTGTGCGACGTGCTGCAGCACCACCCGACGCTTACGTCGATTCATCTTCGAAACAACCCCGCATCACCCTGCCGTCCACCAAGCTTCTTTCGCTTGCTGCCAAAACCAAAGATCACAACGCTCTCCCTTCAAGGACGCGGATCGGTGATAGCGTGATCAAGAAGCTGGAGACCCTCGCGTCGGATCACCGGTTCGCTTCGCAGGAAGGCGAGTCAGCCCCGGCGGCGAGAGCGGGATGAACGAGATGGACCTGTCCGAGCAGGCGAGTTTCAACGGGAACGCCTGCAGACAGAGAGGTCGACAACGCCGTGCCGTGAGGCTGAAAGCGAAGGAAGGAACAGAGAGGGAGAGGAGGAAGAGGAGGGAGAAGAGGGAGGGGGTACCGTTCTTCAACGTCCTTTCTTTTCTGGAGTGTATATTAGGCAGTGAAAGACGTCGACGAGGTGAAGCCAGAAGAATAGAAAAGAAAAGAAAAAAAAAAGAAAGGAACGGTCTGCCTGTAGTGAGGTTTCCATCCCATCCCTCCTCTCCTTCGAACTTTCCTGCCTTATTTTATGTTAGACACACCCACAGACAGAGATGTACAAACACACAACAACCACACACACACACACACAGAAACAACCAAAACAAAAGAGAGAGAGAGAGAGATACACAATAGTGAGGAGAAAGAAGAAGAAAAGGAAAGAGTTGAATAATGAATGAAATGTTCTCAGAGAACATCTTCATTCATTTGAGCTCAAACCAGAGAGAAGAGATAGAGACTTGTCGGCTCAGCTTCGGTTTCGAGAAGAAGGCCTTCCACGACTGCGGTAAACTGAAGGTCCTCCTCGGAATGTATCTCGCCTCCGTTTCCTTTTTTTTTTTTTCTTCCCTTTTCTTTTCTCCTAGGGTTCTCCTTCCTCATGAAACAAACAACAACAACAAACAAACAAACAAACAAAAAAAGAAACAATCAACCAAATATTTCTGCCGACCTCACGTATGAAACCCTCCTCCTCCCCTGCCCTGTAGGTGTGTGGTAGTGCCTCGTTCGTGTGCAGACTGGCAGGATCAAGCAACAAATAGAGAGAGAAGCTCCTCCGTACCGCGCAACAACAAACACCTTCACACAAGCCCACTCTGGGTACTCTGCATAGATGCCGTTCATCGACTTTGCCAAATGACCTCCACCTACTGTACTGCACCCTATCTTGCTTCTACCTATTCTTTCTTTCATCTTTGTCTTTCTGTATCTGTCCCCCCCCCCCCCCCTAATCTCCTGTTGTTTTCCTCTTCACTTTCCTGCTCATCACCACAGTGAGTGTAACCTTATTTTCTTTTACACATCCCGTCGCTTCTTCTTTTTTTCAATTGAGCACCTTCCTACCGCAGCAATAGCAACACCAGAAAGAACAGAACGAGGTAGCTCCTTTTAGATCTACCCACTCCACCCTTCTTTATTTGCTTATTATTGCATCTCAGCTCGTTTCCTCGCACATCACACATGAGCTCAGAGTACCCAGAACGCCGCCCGTACACGAACGGGACACCGCGGACGGGATACAGCGGTAAGCCCAAGACGCGGACTCCTAACCCCCCAGCGAGGCCCTCGCTATCCTCAACGCGCAGGTAGGGTACGACGCCCCGCAACGCACGCACTTCTAACGGGGCCGCCTACCCGCTATCGAAGATGGCAGCCAAGATGTTCCGGTGACGGACCCAACGCTGATGCTCGACGGCGCCCGCACCAGCACCCAGGTGATGAAGAAGGCCAAGCTGGAGGACCCATTTGAGCACCGCGACAACGAGTACCACAACTGCCAGCAGTCCGCCCTGAACGCCGAGCTCCGCCACTGTTGAGAAGTTCCTGGAGGACTGGAAGAAGCTACAGCAGCTCAAGATGATCCTCAACCACTACCCGCCGGATGCGAAGGAGATGGCTTCACCACCGCCGACGCCATCAAGGCCTACGGCGAGGCGTACAAGTGCACCGAGGACCTCAGCGTGCCCATTGAGAAGCTTATCGAAGACTTCCACCTCACGCAGTGCGGAGGAGATCGAGGAGGTTGCCGCCGTCACCGCGATCCCACTGGACAACATCCAGCGCACCATGAACGCTCTCCTGACATCCAACCTGCTGCTGGCCCTCTGATCAGTACGCCGTCAGCCTCGAAGTCTTCGACCGCATCGCCAAGCCAGAGGAGAGCATGAAGAATGAGATGGACGCCGAAGGGAAGCCCGTGGGTCCGATTGTCCCAGCACCACCGCTGTGGTGCTGCATGAGCGGTTCCATTATAACCCCGTTGAGTACTCCGGAGCGCGAACTCTCAAAGATGGAGCGGCCGCTGCTGAAGATGGAGGAGCGAGTGGTCGCCGCCAAGGGCCGCAAGGAGCTCGCCATTGAGAACTTAAACCCGCGGATGCTCTTCGCAACCTCCACGCCCAGGTAGACTTCTCCAACGATCTGCTGCTCATGAACAAGTCCCGCATGCTGCTCGTCGCAATGCACACCGAGGACGTCCGCGAGTTCCGTGCGGAGGTAGTGCGTGATCGAGAACGCCAAGCGCGCTGCCGATATGCTACGCAAGCGTGTCGAAGACCTTCTTCCCGCGTACGTCAGATCGACGCAGGTGAATGATGACGCCGATGAGACCCGCCAGCAACCCGCCAGCTGGAAGACGAGGAGCGGGAGGCGATGGAGGATATGGCGCGGGCATGAAAACGTTTGAGCAGAAGGAGCTCGACCTCTGGTCACAGATGGCGGAGATTATGAACAGCTGCGAAGACGGCTGTCGAGGGCTCAGTACTGCCAGGAGCAAATGGGGCAGCGCAGCGGTCCAAGGTGTGTACACCACACCGCCACCGAGCTCCTCAACGCGCAGGAGGCGCACATCCTTCGCCTGGAGGTTACCGAGGACGTTCTCCGCCGCTGGCAGCTCTGCGGGGAGATGTACGACAAGTACGTTGGTGTTTCGAGCCCAAGCTGCTCAAGCGCCTGCCCAGCTGGAGGAGGACGACGAGGATCTCAGCAACCGTGAGAGTCAGACTACGTCCGACGCTACGAGAT